>JAQZBX010066995.1:0-16016 GCA_029593785.1 Cabassous unicinctus
CACTTTCCACTCTCTCAGACCTCTCTTCCTCGCAGGGAATCTGCCATCACACTCCTATTTGGAGCAGGGGGCTGGGTCTCCACCTAGTCTGTCCGCCCTGAGGGCCAGGTATGTGCGCCTCTTTCAGCCACTGAGGTAAGCACCCCTCCATTATTCTTGGCTTCCCTGTCTGTCCAATACCCTCCTAGATGACTCAGAGCACTTCCTGTGGAGGTAGACGGGAAGTTAGATACAATTTCCCAGGAGTTTTACCCTCACTTAATATCTCAGGGGTGGGGGAGGGGAGCCCTTCCCAGCAGACGGAAGGTTTAATAACTCACGATTACTTGTTTTGGCTTCTTCCTGTCTCTGACCCTTACTCTTCTGGGAGTTGGGAAGCAGTGTCCTGGTTTGCTGTGCCCCAAAGCAGGTCCTCATGGCAGCCTCTGGCTTTTTCTTTGTTGTTTTAGTGAGAGCTAAGAATTGTATGTCTAACCAGTCGACCATGTTCCCACAATCCCTTGGTTCTTCTTATTATATTTTATGAAATTATCATCATCATCACTACCATTCATTGACCACTATATATCTCACATTGTGCTCTGAGTGTTTACATAGATTAACTCACTTAATTATTTCAGAAACACTCTGGTTTGGGTTTATTATCCTGAGTTTAGAGACGAGATTAGTAAATTGACAGCATGCCGCAAGTCACATACTTAGTTTAATGGCAGAATTGAGACTTGAACTCCAGTGAAACTCCAGGGCCTGCGCTACTGTGGTTAAGAACACATATTATGGGATAGATGCCCTGCCTTCACACAACAATCAGCCGTTAAGAGGAAGATAAGTCAAAAAAGTTCAGTCAGTTGACATACATACATACATGTTTATTTAACGTGCCATGTAAATCCAAGGGATCTTGGGCCTATCTCCTATCATACAGAGCCTCAGTTATTGCAGCTTTAAAATGGGGATAAATATGGTACTTGCCAAATTTCATTGACTCTACCACTGCTTTTAAGTTCTAACTATTTACATACACTGAGAAAAAAATGATAGCACAACTTTGACAAGTTATTGGTTGTAAGCATTCTGATTTCAAACATGTTAAAATGTAAAAGTAAAATCTCCTTAGAATTAATGAAATATATGTTTTAAGTTTGTTTTGAGGATTTTATGAGTTAATGCATGCAAAGCACTTAATATAGAGCCCAGCACATGGTAAGTAATAAATAAAGTTTTATTAAATTTATTACTGTATCAAATATTGATAATGTACCAGTACATAACCTGAGAATCCCTGTGGAGCTGACAATAGAGAAGTATAGAACCTATTGAAATAGAATGCAATATTAAATTGCCAAAAAAAAAAATTAAAGAAAATTAAAATCATGCTGGTACCATCTGGAGTATGTAAGAATTAACACAGTCGGAAAAACTATGAAGAACTTTGACCTGCCCCAATAGTTGTAATGAAATGGGCTCCTCCAAGTTTGGACCACACATAAGCCAAGCGCACTGCAGAGAAGATGTGAGCAATATTTGGAGAGAGTGCTTTTCACACCATTCCTCCCTGAATGATATGCTAAAGAGGGAAATGCAACAGCTTCACTGTGAGAGGAGTGCTTCTGAGATTATCAGAGGGGAGGGAGAACTGGGACAAATTAATGCAATGTGAACTATGCAGATTGTAATAGAAAATGTAACTGATGGGCTAAAATTTGACAACCAGAGGGGAGTGGATGTGGCTCGAGCGTTTGAGCGCCTGCTTCCCACATGGGAAGTCCCAGGTTCTGTTCAGATGCCTCCTAAAAACAAAAACAAACAACAAGCAAACAAATGAAAAAACCAACTCAGGGATGGTGATGTGGCTTGGTGGTTGAGTGTTGGACTTCCCACATATGAGGTCCTGGGTTCAATCCCCAGCCCTGGTACCTCAAAACAAAACAAAACAAATCATACAGAAAATATGAAAATGAAATTGACAACCTCTCTACCTTTGCCTTAACCCCAGTATAATGGTTCTTTAACTATACAACAAAAGAAAAAAAAAAAAAAAACATACATCCCATTTGAATAGCTTGTTGAAATGTTTTGATATTTCCCAATTTTCTTGGAAATTTTGTTCATGTGGAAATAAGGTTAATACAGAAAAAAATCCCTTTTCAATTAGACCATTGTCAGGAGTTGAGTATGGTCAGGAGATGATGTAGGGGATCTTATAACCACTTGCATGTGTCATCTTTGTCACCTGAGTACCTTTTTGTGAAAAAAGAAAGGAAACTAAAATTTAATGAGAATTTACTGAGTCAGTGTCTTAATGACTTAGTGTTAGAGCTAGACTCTAGAACTAAATTATCCAGAGGCAAATCCTATCTCAACCTCAAAGTAGCTTTGCTATATAGGACAAGTTACTCAACATCCCTGCCTTAGTTTCCCATATGTAAAATAGGAATAATAATCATAGAACCTATTTCTTGGGTTCTTATGAGGATTAAATGGGTTAATACATGTAAAGCATTTAGAACGTGTAAGTGCTATAAAAGCGTTTGCTAATAAGAAAGCAAAAATAATTTAAGCTGCTAGGATTCACTCCTATTTTAATCCAAAGCCTGTGTTGTTTCTCTATATAGTGCTTCCTACATGATAATTGACACTTAATATCATTATACTGTACAGATTCAATTAAAGCTGCCCTTAATTTCTGGGAACACTGAAATGCTAAGATAGATAAAATATCTATTTTTCATTGTATTTATATTCTACCACAATTTGGGCCTTGGCCATAGACTCTCAACTTTTGGTATATTTCAGGTAAGAGAATAGACACTAAAAGGTTATTGCCTGTGATTATACTTAACATAGCAGGTTTGATAGTGCTTTCTTCCATCTGATCCTTGCATTTGATCCTTGTAATAGTACTTCATAAGTCCTCTTCACAAGTGGGAGAGGTACTCATTTCTCATGCTACAGATGTAGAAATTGAAGCGTACAGAGTTTAAAAGCCATAGTCAAGCTAAGACTCAAATTCATATCTGCTGACTCTTAATTCAAACATGTTTTTCACTGTGTGTGCATATTTACTCAGCGGTTGTTAATTAGGCATCGCCAGGTATACAAATTCCTAGCTATGCAAAGAGAGCAAGATACTACTTTGTTCTTCATTGAGGTTACCATCCAACAAGGAAGAGCGAGACGAACAATGGACAGGAAGGGTAGAGCTGATGCATGGCATTATTAGAGTGAACACAGTACGGTAGGAATACCAAGGAATGTTTAAATTCCCTGGAGATTTGAGGAAGTGTTTACAGAAGAGGTGACATTTTAAAATAAGCAAGATTGTGACAAGAGTAAAAGATAGAAATTGGTGTTTGAATATGAAGCTGACTAAAAAATAAATGTGACATTTTTGGATGGGTGAATGATGAATGATACCATTGTAAAAAGGAATAGAAGAGAAAGAAGAGCTTTGGAAGAGAAATAGAGATTCAGTGTTGTTCATGTTGTGTTTAAGATTGTCAGGGAGGGACACACAGACGTGGGCATCTTAACATAGTCCTGATAGATTGAACAGTGAAGGTGGGTGGATCCAGTATGGAGTAGGTGTAAGCTGAAGACGGAGATCTGGGGGTTAGGCTGGGAAGATGGCATTTTGGGGATTCATAGTGGAAAAGGTCTTAAATGATGGTCAGAGGAAAGCCAGAAAGAATCAAATTATGGAAACCTAAGAATTAGAGAATTTCAATAGGGAGATACATAACAGGAATCATATGCTGCTGAGGAGACAAGATATTGAGATTATCGGATTTGATACACAATGATGCACTTGGACTAGATGATATCAAAGGTCCATTCCAGCTGTTAGGCTGATCCTTAATTTGGAAATTTCCTTTAGATTTGTCCAAGTGAAAATAATAATTTGAAGTAATGAGGCAAATTTTTAAAATTCTGTAATTCACAAAACTGTTTCCAGGGGGCTATTCCAGCTTATTGAATGAGTATGGACTTGGTACTGTCATTGCTATTGGCATTTAAATCTCCAGAAAGAATTTTATCAAGTGGTTTGTTGTACAGAATGTATAGAATTCAGAAGACTCTACAGTTAACCTAACCTAAACAATATGCATATAGTGTAAAGATTATAAAAATGATGGCAAAGCATAGTTTGTCCTGTTAATATTTGGATGCCAAATCATGATGGGGAACAAGATCTGGGATCTAAAATTGGGGTGCGAGGTGTGTGTGTGTGTGAGTGAGATGGGTGTGTGTCTGTGTGGATGGGTGGGTATGCACGAGTTGGAGAGAGAGACTAACAGCTAAACACCACCATAATGGTGGTGGCAGCACCTAAGTTTTCTATTTAGGCCTTACTCTGAAGATTTTAACTTAGATATCTATTCCAAACTTACAGTGTTGCAAAGTGGAGCTTTAGAGTCCTCACTTTCTGATCATTGTTTATGCCATTGTAAATACTGGCATTTCAGCAACCGTTAACTATTTTTGCAAAAGGAAGTTGACAACTTGGGCTCCTCTTATGACTCTAACCAATTTGGATTTGGGGCATTGCATGGAGCCTTTACGTTATTAGCGCTTTTGTTATCATACAGTGTATCCTTTGTAGAAAGCCTCAGAGGGGTGGGAAGCAATGTTTTCCACAAGCTTGAATGCACCGTTCTTAATGTCTGAAGAAATCTAAAGGTAAAATCTAGTCATTGGAACCTTGTAATCTTTTAATTAACTCTTCTGCCTTAAAGAATGGAAGTATTTCGTAGCTCTTTTGCTGCCATTGTTGGTGGAAAGTTGCCACTTGGCTTCTCTTCCTCCCACTGCTCTTAGCTTTATTGGAGATGACTCAAAAATGGGTAAAAAAAAAAAAAGGTTCCTGTGCTGAGAATTTTGCCAAGGGATGTTGTGGTAAGCAGCTGGAAAGATGGCTCTTATGGTTGCGCTTGGGACTGTATAATAAAGAAGAGCAGAAACCTTTTGGAATCTTCACCACCATCCCCAGTCTTTATTCTCCTCTATGCTCCCAGCAACAGAGGCCGAACATCCACCATGAGTCTCAGGGGTGAGCCAATTAAACGATGTGCACAAACCAAGAAAACTTGACCTTTACTCCTTTCCTCTCATGCCCTCAAACCTCATCACCTCTTGCCTTTATAACCCCTGACCAGACATACTGTCTCCCTTAAGTGTTTCCTTATTGCAGAGTAA
This sequence comes from Cabassous unicinctus, assembly GCA_029593785.1. NCBI lineage: Eukaryota > Metazoa > Chordata > Mammalia > Cingulata > Chlamyphoridae > Cabassous > Cabassous unicinctus. Next base: position 5,197 of record JAQZBX010066995.1, read on the forward strand.
CCTTTTTAAATTGATACGGGTTTCTTTAGAATTAAAATCAAATTAACTGCTTTTTCCCCTGAAGTCTTAATGCCTTGTCCTTTAATAAAAATTAAAAGAGTGTTCCCAGACCTTTGTGTTTTGAATTTTGTGTAAATGGAATGATCCGAGTACTTAAGGGAACAGAACTTGACACCTACAACTTCCACACTAGTGTTTCTGAGGTTTCCTATAAATAGACCAATTTAATTATATTACCACCTGTCTCATTAACCTTTTATATTAGTTGCTTTTCTAACTGTGGTTCAAAAAATAAATTTAGGAGGTGGTATAACACTTTTTAAAAAAGGAAAAGGAATGGAAAAATATCTTAGTTCATTCTACGTAACCCGGGTAACGATTGTTTTGTGAAACTTGTGTTTCATTACATACCCACGTGTGTGTATGAAGTCACAATGGATTAAAAGCGACTCTCTTAGATGGTACAGTCCCCGGGCTTCACGGTGGTCTTGTTCTGCTCTATAACAGTGCCTGCAGTGTCAGGCATTGGGATCAGTGTAGCATCCCGTGTACCCAGCAAAGAGGTAGCAGACTGACCCTTGCTGCTGCCAGGATGTTTGCAGAGCCATACCGGGAGGCCTTGAGTAAGAGGGGGTCTCCACATCTAGGATGCCAGTCCTTTCTGACCTAACAGCAGAAAATCTCTAACACTCCTCCCTCAATAGTGCAGGCAGAGGCTTTTATAGTTTTTATCAGCATCAGAGGGCTGCCTGTTGACATTGGAGAAGGGTCACATCACCAGCAATTGTCCCTTTCATGTGAACTAGCAAGTGGGATCCATAATCTGTAGAGCAGGATGAGTTCAAGTGGTGGGTCCTGTATAGTCAAGGCAGAAAGCTTCTGTACTTCAATCTCCAAACCCTAGTGGATGGTGAGACGAGGATTTTGCTGTTGGTATCCTCATTTTGAAACTATGAGAAATGGAAGTGAGTGCATATATGTCAGAGGATCAGGGACAAGGAAGTAAAGCATGTGGACCAGGAACCATCACCACACCGGTCGCGCTGGCTGTGTTTTAGTAACACCTCGGGGAGAAGCACCATAGTGACACCAGAGCCACCCTGGAATTATCTACCACTGTTTTTATTTTTGCTTTTATTAATTCAGTTGTCTACCTTCCTTAGGACAATGGCTTAGTCAACAGTGTATGGTTCATTCTGTGGCATGAGTTATGTTTTTCCAACCAGAGCTTTGTAACCTCCAAAGTTGAGAGGCCCTTTTGTGAATCCTTAGCAGGCCTAGGAGCCGTGGCGGATTTACCTGTCGTTGTAAGCACTGCTCTGATGCCCAAGGAAGCCAGAAAGCAGGACAGTCTATAGAGTGATTTCTGGATAGGGTTATTCTTGTTTGTGAAAAATAACACTCAGTGGAATTTTCCAACTGCAGGTTGAATGTGACATTATCGTCTCTTAATTTGAAAACAGCAAATTTCCAACTGCTTCCTGGCATTGTCAGGGAAAGTTGAAGGTGGCTAAGTGGCTGAGTATTTGTGCTGTAAGGCTGAAATGTTAATGGCCTTTCAGAGAGGGACAATTATCTAATGTGTGGCTTAAATTGCTTTTCCTCATTTCGTACAGTCCGTGTTTTTTGGAAGGGTGAACTAGCAGTGAAACCCAAATCAATATTTTTCTACTTGCTAGCAGTATTTGTATAATGTTGTTAGAGAAATGATTTGAAGAAAAGACTGAAATGTGGTTTGATTTATACTCCATCCGTGGATATATTTGAAAGCTTATCATAAATATATCTATTTCCCTAGCATGCATCCTTGTGTTATACCCTAAACCTGATGGATCCCAGATTAGATATTGCTGAGGCTAGTAAATGTCAAAAGGAAAAGGGTACAGTAAAATTATGTGCCTGTACTGACTTTGTGTTATATTGGACCAATCTGCAAAATGAATATCTGTATATCCCTGATGCCATTACTTATTTTTAATAGTAGATATGCAATGTTTTTCATCAGAGATATGAGAGTTTTTTGTCACTTTGGACATGATAGAAGAAAATTTATTAGTCTTTTCCATTAGTGAAAGGATTTCAGAATCCATTCCAGAATTTCATTTCTGATTGGAGATGAAAATCTCTCACCCTAATTTCTTCTAATAGAGATTTATACATTTAAGTCTTTCTGGAAATCATTGCTTTTCTCAGGACATATTTTGAAAGAACTTGAAAATGTTCATCAATATATAAAGACAAGAACATAATTAACACACTAGAAGTAGTTAAGAAAACAGTCAGCATTTGGGTAAAACAGTAAAATCCAGATATTAGTTGGGGACTCCTAGCCCCTTGAGGTCAGGATTTTATTGACTTGAACCTTCATTCTGTGTCCCAGAAGAGTTTAAATTCTTCTCTAAGAATTTTTGAGCTTTCAAAGGGCCTTGCATTTTCAGGGTTATTTTCAGACCTTTGCTGATATCTGTTTTACACTACATTGATCCAGACCCAGTCAGGTTTCAGATACACACTCTCCCAAACAAAAAGCCTACTAAAATGTGCATGTTATTCACACAATCACAATCTTATGTTAGTATACAGAATTTTGCTGAAAAATCTCAGGGTTTCATATCACATCCTGTGTGGCTCATTATTCCACTTTAGGTAATCTTGTTCTCAAAGGATTTTTTTCTTAACTTTGGTGATGTGGGTAGTTCATTCCGCTCTTTGCCATCATGTTGAATCACTCCCTGATGCAAACTCCCTGTGTTCAAACTAGCGTTTCTGGTCTCTGATTTTTCCATCTGCTCTTCTCAAATAGATATTGACACAAAAGTTAATCTTTTCTAGCCCTTCTTCTTTCTCATGTGGTTTCTCAACAGACTTTCCAGGATCCCCATTCTCTTCATTATTGTTGTGACACCCAATGTTGGAGTGAAGTCCCCATGGTGGCTGTTCAAGAATTGGACCACCAGGCACCAGAAGTTTCTCTTGATCCTTCTCCTGTGCAGGGTCCAGTTTTCAGTTTTGCCCAGCTCTTCTCTCCTTCCCCCTCTTTTCTTTCTTCCCCACCTGCCTGCTCCAAAACAATACCTTTATGTCCTTGTTTGTTTTGCAGAGCAGTTTCACCCTCTTCCCTGAAGCTTTGGAAGTAGTATATGCTCTGCTCTAGAATTCTCTCACCTTCTACTCCAATCAAAGACATTTCCTTCTTTTAGAGTATTACTGGTACCAGCTCTTTGGGAAGTAATATTTTTTACCCTTTTATACCAGCAATAAAGAGAAGTGTGGTCATCATACAAAATTATATTAAAATTATAAAGATTAAATCTTAGTGTTTTCAATATAACTGTATAAGAGGGGCACAAATAATGCAATGGAGATGTGGGAAGGGGAAAGAATCCCCAAACAACCACATTTCAGGAAAAAAACACAACATATCCTATTAGAGATAGGTAATTATAGAACAGATTTTTAAAGGAAGTGCTGAAAGAATGCCATCCTTGTGATTGTTAAGAAAAACGCCTGGAAAAATCATTAGAGATACTTCTAGGACCAATCTGTGTTGGTTAAGGTGAGTGGGTCAGAAATCTAATTAAACTTTATGATGTTTCTATTCTCGATTTCTTGTACTTGTGCAAAGAAGGAAAATGCTAATCAATCTGCTACCTGCTACCTGCAATTTAACAAAATGTTTAAGAACGGTATCTTTAGAAAAAGACAGACCTGCATTTATTATTGTTATTTTTATTATTGGGGGCAGCAAGTGAGGTGAGTTGAGGTAAGGTCTATCTCATAGAACCAGAATGTGAGCATTGAAAAACACCTTCAAGATCATACATTCCAGCTGCCTGATCCTAAAGGTGAGGAATCTGAGACCCAGAAAGGTTAAATTATTTCTCCAAGGTGATATCAATAGTTAGTGGCAGAGCCAGGAGAGAATGTGTGACTCCTGACTCCTAACACGTGATAGCACCCACCATACAGCAGACATGTTGCATTTTTGACTTTGGGGAGGCTCAGCTGTGTTTGCGCATTAGAATACCAGCCGTGTCTGACCTGTTGCAGGATTTGGAATCCCGTGTCCTGGTAAGTGCAAGGCTGAAATCTGGAGAACTCAGAAGGATGGCTGTCAGAAACTGTTTCTCATGAGACAGGCTGCCTCTTCTGAAACTATTATTATCACCAGGCAGAATGTGAAGTGGCCAGAAGTGAATGGGAAAGTAGCCTGGGAAAGAGCTAGAACTTGATTATATGGGGGAAAAACTGCAATCAAAGACGGGAAATTGGCTGCAGATTTCTAGTGTCTTATAATTTTGAATTTATGCTGATGCTAATTAGAGTTATTTTTAGCTGTGTGACATATTTATATGTGTGTGAGTAGTCTATGAGAGATTTTCTTCATGAGGAAGGTGTCTGAAAGAGAGTGGTAAAATTTGTTCTAACCTGAAATTAGATCTCTTACTAGGAGAATGTGTCTCTTAATAACCAAAAACACCAGTAACAAAGTTAAGCATGACAGATAAACTAAGAAAAATGACTGCATAGTATATATCAGACAAAATTTTAATATTTTTAATATATAAAGAACTGATAAAAAATAAGATGACAACCATCTCAATTGAAAAACATGCAAAAAATATAAAACAGGCAGCTCACAAAAGGATGATAAAAATGGTCAAAAAATGAAAAGGCCCATTCTCATTATTAATCCAAGATAATAAAATTGAAAGGTGCCATTTTGTATAAAATTGGCAACAATTAAGAAAACACAGTTTTGAATGGGGTCATGAAACTTGACCCATTGACTTGTGGAATCTAATTGCTATCAATTTTAAGTCCCACCATTATTTTAGGTATTATTAAGAAAGAAAAAGCACCATAATTAGACTATGCCACAATTTTCTTATCACTTAAACAATTTTTCTTTATAATTATTTTAAGATATTCTTTATACTCATTTAGACTTAGATTTTATTCACAGATCACATATATACATATGTAAGAAGAAAATATAAGCAAAATAAATTGATTAAGCCAGAATTTTCAAAACTTTTTCATAGTTGAAGTCTAACTCCACAGAATCACTTTGAACTTAGAATAGTCAGTATCCATGTATTTTCACAGGATTTCATCATCTATGCCATCAAGAGCTTTGAGAATGCAGCACTGCATATAGGAGAGCCCCACCTGCATGTCTGGAATTTTTTTCCCAATTCACTGACACCTCTTGTGTGAGATTTGATGCTGACACTTTCTGGATCTTAAAGAAGGTATCAGAATGTTTTCAGACAACAGATAACACTTATATCCCTTCCTGAAAAGGTTATAAGTGGTCTGCCGACTAAGATGTTGTGGGATGGTGCAGGCAGTGATAACTGTATCACAACTGACACCTGGTCAAACAGTGATTGTGAAACTTCACAGATTTTAAGGAACATTCCAAGTTTATTGATGTTAAAATGTGAAAATAATGAATTGATGATATATAGAGTATGCTATTTAGAAACACAAGATTATTGCAGTCTTCTTGGAGGACCATCTGACAATATATAATCCTAAAACAGCCTTTGTAATGTTTATACTTTTGACCCAGAAAAGAAACCTCTAGGGATTGACCCTAAAGTAGTTATTATGGTTGGACAATAATTTTTTTCTCTTTATAAGGATGTTCATTGTTTTTAATAGTAAAAAATTTGAAATAACCCAGATGTCCATAGATGGAAGGTTGGTTATGCAAAGTGGAATACATTCTTTTAGCCATTATGGTGAACCTGGCTGTCCCATCTATTCCAGAATGTGATAGACTGAGTGAGAACTACATTTGCAGACATGAAAACATATAGAGCAACTTATAAAACAGCATGTATACTAAATGACTAGTGATTTTTATATGTTTTAAATATGTTGTATTACATTCATAATTAGAATGAAAGAACAAGGCTGTTTTCTTTTTAATGTGTCTAAGCCAGCAATAGAGTTTCAGGTTGGTTGACATCATGCTTAAAGTAGGTTCCCACAGATTATGCAGAATGAAAGGACAGATTACAGAGCATTCAGAAGCACAGGAAGAGACCATCTAGAGCAGTGTGGGCCATAGAATGTTACATGTTTATTTGCTTAACAGTAGAGTACCCAAAATATCCAAAGCACTGTGATGGGTGGTACAAGCTTTCATAATGCTTAGAGTTAAAGAAAGTAAGAAGATAAGTAAACCAAATGCTATGGCGTTTCTGAGGAGTGAAAAATTAATTCAAGCTTGGGGCTCAGAGAAGACTTCTGGAAGAGGTGGCATTTGTATTAGAGCAAGATTGAGAAAGCATTTAGAACATAACTGAACTGTTTGAGCATTAAGAGAAATCTACTTCTGCAAACAATAATCTTAAAAAGTATTATTCATTTAAAAAGTGATCTTCTCATTAAAGTATATCAAGCATATATAAAAGCGCACACATCATAAATGTACTGCTTGGTGAATTTCCAAAAGCAATCACGTCCAGATTAAGAAACAAACACTAACAGTACCCCATTAGCACTACCCATGCCTCCTTTCAGTCACTAATTCTCTCAGGGGTAACTACTATCCCTACTTCAAATTCTATACATTAGATTTGCCTGTTTTTAAACTGCATATAAACAGAATTGCACAGAACATACTCTTCTGTGCTTAGCATCCTTTGCCTAACATTGTGTTTGGGCGATTCATCCATGTTGTTGCAATAGATGCAGTTCCAAAACATACACTTACGGTGTAGACTTAACCTTTTAAAAGGCACAAAGGCATATTATTCATGATTGCTACCTCAGTATCTACAATCATACTGACTCAAAGTTGGCACTAAATAAAAGTTTGTGAAATGCATGGATGGATGGCTGAGTTGCAAAGCAAGCTGATGCACTCAACAGTTATTGGTACCTGGGGTGTTCCTGGCACATAGCTAGGCTTTGGCAATATAAGGTGCATATAACAAGGTCTCTTGTTGAATGGCGAACTCACATTTGGGGAGAGGTAAAAAAAAGTTCCAGATAGTACGGCTCTGTAGACTGTGGTCTGCTTTGGTACTTAATACCTTTGTATTCTGGCCCCTTTATCTGGTAAAGCCACTTGAAAGGAGTCTAATTGCATCATCATTTTCCAGTTGCTGAGGACATGGCTGCAGTTAAATGAAGCTCAAAGCATTTTTAGACCTGGCAAGAGTGTCACAGAACATTAAATCTTACATAAAGATCTTCTCATTCTGGTTATTGGCTGCTGTTGATCAAACAAAGGAATTTTGATGTCATTTAGGGATAAAAGAAATACAACATTGATGATTCTTGAGAAGATTCTTGGAATTTCAGTCAAGTATTCAGAGTACTTTCTCCATTTGGCTAACCAGACTTCAGAATTCCTTGTCTGTGTAATGGAATATGCAGTCTTGTAAATCACTATGTGACCCTGTCCAGAATAAAAATAAAAGGATTATTTAATCTCAATAAATTTAGATGCCATCTTTTCTGAAGTGAAAAAATATTGCAAAGAATGCCTTTTAAAAGTCTCATTAAATAAAGTATCTTTCTTTTAAAAATTTGTTATATGACTTTTTGCAGCTTAGAAACATGAAAGTTGCATAAACGTGATGTTCACACTTTTGGGGTACTTTTAACGTGTAGCAGAAAAAAATCTTCCTAAAATGGCTACAATTCATTGTTCTAGAAATTTTTCATTGTTCTAAAAATTTTCTTAACTGCTCAAAAAAGGCAAAGCTTGACTGCACACTACTCCTTGTGTTACAGGAGCAGGGTCTGGGTGGAGAGTAAGAGTTCATGCCTTTGCTACAGAAGCAGCTGCTCCCTTCCTCTTGGCCTGCACCAAGAAAAGGTTCTCTCATGTCTCCTGCCCTGCCCCCATACTTTCTGGGCAGAACTCGGTGGAGTCTCATGGAAGAAAACTTATGAGCAAGTGCGAACTCCTCTGTTTTTGGGATTCCTAGCTATTCCAGACCGACATGCCAGCCTATACTTGGCCTTCAACAGTTTCTTAGAATGGGAGCTGATTCTTCTCAATCCCTTGTATGGTGGCTGCCCCCTTCCAGGAAAGCCATTCTATACTTTCTGTCTCTTCTTGGAGGGGCCTGTTCTTCTCAGAATCAGGCTCCATGGTTGCCTTGTGCACTGAGCTCTCTGATTGGGTCAAGAAGTTATGATTTTGTAGTTTTTTATCTTTTTCCCTTTATTGACATGTGGGATCAGTGCTCTTTGTGGCTTTCCAAATCATGTGCAGGGGCCCCATTTTCTAGTATTTTAGTTCTATACACTTTTTACTATATACATTAGATACAGTTTTTTAATATTTTATACAGAGAGTTTTTATCTGATCTTCACAGATGTTTGCCAATATTTGGCTCATTATTTCTTCCTGAATCTCAAACATTTTGGTGTCATTTTACTTCTTCCTAAAGTATATATCATTGTATATCAGTGATATTACTCCCTGGTAAAACATAATTTATTTTAATGTTATCACCACTAAATTTCTTTAGTGAGAGTCTGTGGCCATTGGCTTTATTAAATTATCTATTTCCTTTCTGAAAGATGATTCTGTTGTCTTTTCCAGGGATTGGCAAACTGGGGCAACGTGGGCCAAATCCAGCCTGCAGGCTATTTTTGTATGGCCCTTGAACTAAGAATGGTTTTTACATTTTTAAAGGATTATTTAAAAAAAACAAAAACAAACAAATACTACTAACATCAAAAATAATGACCACCACTACCATAACAACAACAAAACAAAAAAGAATATATAACATAGACTGGCTCACAAAATCTAAAATTTACTATTTGGCACTCTGCAGAAAAAAACATGCTTATTCCTGTTCATATTCTATATGACAGTGACTTTTTCTTAGCATTTTAAAGATAATGTTCCACTCTCTCTCTTTTTTTTTTTATTTCTCCCTACCCCCTTGTTGTTTTTCACTTGCTGTATCTATTTGTTTTCCTTGTTTTTTTAGGAAGCACCAGGAGCTGAACCCAGGACCTCTGATGTGGGAAGGAGGTGACTAATTGCTTGAGCCACCTCTGGTCCCTGCTTTGTTGTGTCTCTCATTCTGTTTTTCCTCTCCATGTCTCTTGTTGTGTCATCTTGTTGTGTCAGCTTGCTGCACCTGCCCATCATGCCAGCTCGCTGTCTTCTTTAGGAAGCACTGAGATCTGAACCAGCGACCTCCCATGTGGTAAGCGGGAGCCCAGTCACCTGATCCACATCTGCTTCCCTGTTCCATTGTCTTTTAACTTCCATTGTTACTATTGAAAAATCAGCTGAAGGTTAATTGTCACTACTTTTAGTATTATATCTACTCCCTGGCTATTTTCAATATCCTCCCTTTGTATTAGGTTTTCTTCAGATTCACTGTGAAATGTATGGGTGTGGATGTGTTTTTATCTATTCTGTGTAGGATTTGTTGGTCTACCTTTATCTGAGGATTGATTGGTTTCTTTCACTGTTTCTGGGAAATCCTTGGATATTATCTTAGAATATTACCTCTCTATCAATTTCTCTGTGTATTGCTTCTGAAGCTACACATAACTGAATGTTGACTATTTTCATTTTATCTTCCATGTCTCTGAATCCCTTTTTACATTTTCTCTTCACTGCATTCTGTGTAAAATTTCAGATTTGTCTTCTAATTATTTCTTCAGAGGTGTCTGTATCATCTACCGAACCTGCCCATTTTTTGATTTTCAGTTATTATATTTTTTCATTTACACAAGTGTGTTTGGCTCTTCCAAATCAGCTTAGTCAATTTTTATAGTCTCTTGATTTTGCATCATATTTTCAGTCGCCTCTTGCAATCCCTTAAAAACAATCCACCTATTACTTTTATATTCTGCTAATATCTGCAGACATATATGTCTGATTCTGTACTTTATTTCATCTGAGTCTCATTCATGGAGGCTCATTCTTCATTTATTTAATGAATTTGTGAGTTTACTTAGAAAATGTCTGTGGGAACTCTTTGAGGCAGTGCTAATAGAATTTGCCTCTGAAAGGATGTGAATTTGCTTCTGCCCAAAGCCTGGGTGCACTAACCCAGGGTCACTTTAAATTTGGGTGTTGAGGTATTAAGATTCACCCAGGAGAGTGAATTCCACTTCTTCCTGTGTAAATGTGTGCTTGTGGAGAGGAATACCCAAGGGAGAGCTGTTTTGTTTTGTTTTACTTTCCCTGTCTTATTAAGGACTGCCTTCAGGGTTCCTGACTTTTGTTCTCCCATCCTACTGGGTCCTCAGGCTTTGTCTTCTTTCCCCCACAGGTGTGGTTTACAAACTCTGGCTCAAAGACACCAAGAGTTATATATGCTGTCAGTGCAGTGCCCTTCAGGGCTAGTTTGCCAGTGTGGAATCATATCTTTTAGTTGTTTTCTTGCTTTTTTCAAGTCAGACATGCTTTACAAAAGACAATTTTAATATTTTATACAGCATTTTTAGGTGCATTGTACTGGAAGTAGTTTCTTTACCCAACTAGTACCGAACTGGGTAAAGAAGACCTTTTTCTATTTATATATGTGTATGCTTTACTGTTATGAAAAAGAAAAAATAGCTATTTGACTCTTTAAAATAGAATGCATAATAGTAAAGAGATGGTATTTGAAATTAGGAGACCTTACACTACCATCTATTCACTTTATACCCTATTTAGGGTCCAATTTTCTCGTCTGTAAATTAGGAATGTAATTATCTTTGCTCTACCTGCCTTGTAATATGTAAGATAATTTATCCTTTTAAATGCAGTTTTAAATCATTGAGCATTCCATAAATGTGTGGTATTATGGTGTTATTCTTTTTTTTTTTTTTTT
>JAQZBX010066996.1:0-16016 GCA_029593785.1 Cabassous unicinctus
ATGAGAAAATACAAAAAAATTTATTTAAAAATTACAACTCATAAATGTCAATAAGAAAAAGAGGAAAGAGTTATCAATGTGCAATTCACAGAAATGGAAAATAAAATGGTCAATAAATATTCAGATGCTAAACCTTATAATTAGTATTTGGCATCCTAAGTTATTGTTACTGTGTTCACAATTACTTAATAATCTAATATGATGAGATATTAGCAAATAAGTATAAGAATGAAATATTCATACTCTGCTGTGGAGTATAAGTTGGTATGTTTTGAGTATATGAATTGACACCACAAATATGGAGAAAATTTGGTTATTTCTACCCATTTTTAATTGAGCATATACAGCAATTCTTCAACTCCAAGAAATGTTGCCATAATTAGGCAAAATGTGCTCAAATTTGCTCAAAGTGTTAGTGATTTGCAGTATTCTTCTTCTGGAATATCCTCATTAGATATTGAAATCATGTTTACTCTGGATGCATAAAAATGTGTTTGAACTGTTTCTTTCTTTTGCTATTGTCTGGAAGAAACTATATTGGAATATTCTTAAATATAGTACCTTGTATACTTTTCTTTATGGAATTTTCTAAACAAATTTTTTCCACCTTTAGACAAGTTAAACATGCATATTATATATTGTTTCAAATTAAAATGTGACTTCCTTCTCTCTAAGAAATATTACCAACTTGGTGCATTTTTCCAGAAATTTAAAAATCCTTTGCCTACATGGAATATGTGTTAGCTTGTGTGTTTTTTTGTCCATAAGTATTTTTTTTTCCAGAAAAGTTACTTTTTTCATTCAAGTAACTGCAAATAGGAAACCAGGGGAGGGCCCCAGGCTGAGAGAAGTAATGCCTACCTCTTCCCCTTACAAGAGAAGGGGAGGAGATGGCCTCTGAACCCTCAGTGCACCACAGGCCACCCCTACTCTTTTGCAGCATACTAATCCTAGGAGCAGTGTCCCACCTGCCTTGTGACTGGAATAGTCAGCACCCCAGCCTGCTGAACTGGACCCCTTCCTCCAGCAAACAGCATCTTGGGGGAGGGGGAATATGAGAAGAACAGGGGGAAACAATGAGGGTAAACATTTGTCACTGGTAGAAGCAGAAGCAGCAGCAATGATGGAACATTGAATAAAAACAGCACAACTGTCCAGAAGTAGTTTGTGAATAGAGAAAAGGTGGAATCAGAACCTTGGGGAATGGGGAGGAGCAGAAGTGATGGGAGCGGGCAGGGCTTGCTCCTTCTTATTAGTGCCCCGCCTGGGGAAAGGGGAAATGGGCCTAGAGTGGATGCTTAGATTTAGGCAAATGGCCCCTGCCCAACTTAGGCGACCATCAAAGATCCTGGGCCACTTCAACCTCACCTATACAAAAGGTTATTTGGCATCTCCCTCACTGCAATATGCTCAGATTCTGGGGTGAAGGCAAAGTGGGCTGGAGCCTCTGTGAAGAGGGGGTGGGAACTGAAACCCCTCCTGTTTTTCTGCACCCCAAGCGAGGGTCACTGTACACTTAATTACTACAAGACTTAGGTAAGGTGGGGAAGGGAGAGAGGGAGGTGAGAGCCGCGCTAGAGACAGGGACATAGTTTGGTTAGTGGCATCCTCAGAGCCTGAGCACCCAACCTCCATTGTCACACCTGCTGTTTTCAATATTGGACACATCAGAACAAGATAGGACTTGGGCCCATTTTAAGGCCAGGGGAGCTCTGAACAGACCACTTGATGTGAATGCAGAGGGAAGAGTGGAGGATCAGAAAAGGAAACCCCCAAACCAAGAGTTCAGACAGGAACATCCCCACCCCTGAGGGAATGGGGAGGCAGCAGGTGAAGGTTGTACAAGAGGTTATGTGTGGGTGGGATGGGCCCCTGGGAACTGAAACCAAAGGAAAACTGCCCCTCTCTCAGTCAGAGATGGCCCTAGAGTGGCTGGTGTGCTGTGTAGTGTGCGTTGGTGAGAGTTGGAGTGGGAGTGGGGTGCCTAGGAGGGGTTGTTTATGTGTAGGCCTGTGAGAAGGGGCAGAGGCAGTGAAGGTGAAGCAAGGCTGTCCAGACCCAGGACACTGCTCCTCAGAATAGAAGCTCAGGGGCTGTGGTCATTGCTCCTCCTCCAAGGACTTTTGCGAGATTCCCTCTCCCTGCTCCTTCTACAGTTTTTTGGGTCGGCTGCTCTGTTTCCTTTCTGGAGTTGTGGAGGTTTTCTGGTTCTTGGCAGCAAGCTTGTTTTGATTCCCTTTTGGTGGGTCCCGAGGACTCTTAGGTGTTGGCACTCGCTTCTCATTACAGTCCTTTTCCTGCTTGGAGGCTAAGGGATGGCTGGACTTTGGCTTGATTTGCTCATCTTCCCTTCTCTACAGAGCACATGGAGAAGAGATGGCTGGAATGCACGAACTCACTGCTGATCTGCAGCTGCAGGGAGCTCCAGGCTGCCTGGCTCTGCCTTGGCCTCTGCTGGTAGCAAATGCTGATGCCTTCTTGAAGCCTTACCAGTGCCTGAAGCAGCCCAGGCTCAGGGGAGCTTAAAAAGTGTAAGTATATTTTTAAGAAATGTTAGAATATTTGTCTAATATTAATGAAACTTGTTTTTTTCTCATTAATAATATTATTATTAGCATTAGCAGTATTATCACATTTCAAACTATTTGATTTCTTTTCCATACCAGAGTAATACACTAAAATTTTTGATTGCATAAAATGGACTAAATTGCACAAGCTCACCCATATTTACAATTTTTTATAGTCTAATGTACTAAAACCAATGACTTTTTATGCAAACTTTTGTGTTTTCATTTCCATAACTCTATTAGATAATATTAATCTACCATTTTTAAAAATTATTTTTCAATTTAAAAAGCACCACTTGATTTCCTTTTATATCATTTAGGGACTCAGCATGTCTGGTAATAATGGACTCTATCTCTTCACATTTTTTGTAATTATCGCATTATGTCTTCTTTTATTATGTCTGTATATTTAGGAAATATTTTAAAACATTCTATGGCTGACTCCATCTACTTATATAATTTGTCATGGTTATTCTCCATTTGAGCTGATACCTTCCCTCACTCTTTTGTCCTTCCATCTTGATCATAAGATATTTCCTTAGTATTTTCTGGATTGATAACACTAAAATTCTCTTTGGAAACAAAATTAAAATTTTAAGTTTTAATAGAAAATTTGAATTAAATGTTGAAAACCATAAGCCATTAGCACAATCTTAGTACTATTGATCACAAAAATGCAAAGAATTGTGCTGCATTAAATGCTTTGTTCCATGTGGAATTTAAAAAAGGTATTCCTATGACCAAAGACTTATTGATTATTATCTTTATACCCCCATCAGTTTCCCAAAATCATACCAATGATTGGCTTTCTTCATATTGAGCTTACAACTCTCTTCCTTTTTCTTCGCTTCCTTTCTTCCCTCACTTTTGCCCTGTCTTCTCTCTTCTATTCCCCTCCTTTCCTATCTCCCTCTCTCCCATTCTTCTTTCCATTTTAAAATTATTTTCTCTCTTTCCTGTCCTCTTTTTGATTTTCATTAGATTTCAGCGTCCCAATTTTTTAAATTAAGATTACATATGTTTAAATATTTTCCTAAACATTGAAAAAATTAATGGAAAATATTTAGATACTTTTTGAATTGATTGGCCGGAATTTCATTCCGTTTTCATTTAATTTTATTTTTTTTAAATTCTGTACTCCAATTTATATTGCTGTAATTTGTATTAATTTCTTTAGGGAACTCCTGTGTAGCTGTCAAGTTGGAATTTTATTTCTTCCTCAGAAATAATACATAGGACGTAAGAATATGCGGCTTCACCTATCAAAAAAATGTATTTTTTGCTTATAATTGATTTTGGTTGGTGTTTTAATTTTCTAGGTTGTTCAAAGCAAATACCATGAAAATGGTTTGGTTGAACAATAGGAATTTATTTGTCCATGGTTTTGAGCCATGAAAATGTCCAAATCATGTCATCATCAAGGCGATGCTTTTTTTTATCAAAAACTGGTGGCTGGAGATTCTTGACTCTTCTGCCACATGTCAAGGCACATGGCGGTATCCCCTGGTATCTCCCTTATCTTTCAGAATTCATTGATTTCAGCTTCTTGCCTCCATGACTTTCCCTCTTTGCCTTAATTTCATTCTGTTTATAAAGGACTTCAGTAATAAGATTAATACCTATCCTGAATGTGGTGGGTCACATCTTAACTGAAGTAGTCCCTTCAAAAGTTCCCACTTTAAATGTGTTTATATCCACAGGAATGGAATAGATTTAAGAATACGTTTTCTGGGGTGCATTAAGCTTCAAACCACCAATGTGAGATATAGAATTTTAGATAAAAAATCATTTTCCTCTAAAAGTTTTATGGCATTGTCCTAGTATCTTCTATAATCTTGTGGCTGTGATGTGAATATAGATGACAGTCTAATTGTTATTAATTTGTAGTTGACATTATTTTTCTCTCTCGAAGCTCCTGTGTTCTTTTATTTATACCTAGTTTTCTACATTTTCTTTTTTTTTCCTTTCTTTTACTATTCAGTTTTTTTCATGTGGCAGAAAATATCTTCTTGTTTTTGTTTTTTGTTTTGTTATGTTTGGAAGTGTCTCTGTAGAGGTTCCTTTTTACTCTAATGTTGCAATTTGTTCTCCAAATATATCTTTACTTTCAAGGGTCAGTTTTTTTGTTCATATAGTTTGGTTATTATATTCAATGTATTTTCCTGTATGGGTTGATATCTTCATAATATTTAAGAAAGCATGGCTGTGCTAATTTCTCTAAATAATTGGTGTATTATTTAGTATTATTATGAGATGAAGGGGGTTATTCTGTTTTGTGTTACTCTCTGTTTTTGTGATAACCATTTGCCTTTGGTACTCTATATGTGGACAGGATTTCAGGATAAGCATTCAAAAAATTGGATTTTATGGTGAGGGAATTCAAGAGCCTTAAGATTAATTGTTTGTTTGTTACATTTTTGAACCACTACTGGTCAGTAAAAGAGAAAGACGAGAAAGCAGGGGAGAATAGATGTCGGGACCTAACTGATAATTCTTAGCAGATCTTTTCAGCCAGCTTCCCTATTGTTAATTCTATCCACTGCTGTACTTGCTAAAAAGGAGCTTAAAGTTTCTTTGAGAACTTCCCATCCCTCAGACCCACCCACAAGTCCACTCTTCTTTACTATAAGTACTACAATATATCCTAAATTAATGATAAACCAAAAATCCATCTACAGTGTACAACCAATATTTTTGGCATAAACACAGGCTTGTGCATCCATCACTGCAATCAATATTAGAGCATTTCATTACTCCGAAAAGAAAAATCCCCTACCCCTTGTTAGTCACTTCTCAAACCTCTATCTTTCTCCTGCCATACATATCTGCTAGTCTATTTCCACCTCTAAAAATTTATTTGAATTTACATTTTGTTTAGGTGAAGTTCACCAATATGTAGTACCTTGTGTCTGGTTCCTTTCACTTAGTATACATTTTTAACCATTAATAAAAGAATATTAATATATGACTATTCCTTACAGTCCATAGTTTGCTTTGGTTATATTTTTGACCCAAATATCACATTATTTTTAACATCATATAACATTAATATATATTTGTTCTGTTTCAAAGAAAAACATTCATATATATGCAATATTAACCACACTCATTGTCCACAAGAGTTCACTGACTGTGCTATACATGTTTCATTTTTCAGCTTTCCTTCTATTGATGTACAAACACTTAAATTTCCCCTTTCAATCATTATCATCCCCATATAATAGCACTGCTAATTACAAACACTATAATATGTTTTCAACATTTCTATCCATGTCCAAATATTTACAAACAGCCTTTTTTTTTTTTACCAATTCTTCACAAATTAAACCTCAGCTTTTCATTCTCTATTCTCATTCTGTATTGTGAGGTCTGTATTCTAGTTCTTAACTCCATGAGTTTCCTAATTTTATTTAGTTCATATTAGTGAAATCATACAAAATTTGTCCTTTTATATCTGGCTTGCTTCATTCAACATAATGTCCTCAGGGTTCATCCATGTTGTCATATGTCTCACTACTTTACTTCTTCTTACCGCTAAAATATATTTCATCATATATATATTTATATAAATATATACACACACACAAAAATTATCTATTCATTGGTTGATGGACATCTGGGTAGTTTCCATCTTTGGCAAATGTGAATAAGGGTTCTATGGCTATCAGGGTGCAGACATCTGTTTGTGTCAGTGCTCTCAGTTCTTCTTAGCATATATCTAGTAGTGGTATTGCTTGATCACATGGAAGATCTGTATTTAAACTCTTTAGTAACAGCCAAAATGTTTTTCACAGCAGCCTTACCATTCTACATCCCCACCAAAAGTGAATGAGCATTTTTATCTCTCCACATACCAAAATATGTAGCTTTCTGGTTTCTTAATAGTGGCCATTCTAGTAGGTGTGAAATGATTTCTCATTGTAGCTTTGATTTGCATTTTCCTAATAGCCAGTGATGTTGAACATTTTTTCGTGTGGTTTTTCTCCATTTGTATTTCCTCTTTGGAAAAATGTATATTCACGTACTTTTGGCCATTTTTCATTCAGACTGTTTGTCTATGTGACAAACAGTCATATAGACTGTATCTATACACCATAGATATTAAACCCGTATTGGATATGTGATATACAAATATTTTCTTCCATTGAGTAGATTGCCCTTTTTACCCTCTTGACAAAGTCCTTTGAAGTGCAAAGGTGTTTAATTTTGAGGAGATCCCACTCATTTATTTCATTTTCATTGTTCATACTTTCAGTGTTAGGTCTAAGAATACAACTTCTACACCAAATCATCAAGAGACTATCTTGTAGGAGATTTATAGTACTGACATTTATATTTAGTTGATCCATATTGAGTTTATTTTTAATAGCAAATGAGATAGTGGTTCTCTTTCATTCTTTTGTTTATGGATATCCAGTTCTCCCAGCACTATTTTTTGAATAGACTATCCTGTCCCAATAAAGCGAAAATCAGAGACTTGTAAAAACTCAGTTGATCATAGAAGTGAGGGTCTAATTCTGAACTTTCAATTTGATTTCTTTGATCAATGTGTTTATCTTGATGCCAGTAACATGCTGTTTTGACTACTGTAGCTTTAGTATTCTGTAGGGTCAGGAAATGTGAGTTTTCCATCTTCACTCATTTTTTTAGCATGTTTTTTGGCTTTTCTGGGCCCCTTTTCCTTCCAAATAAATTTTATGGGAATGATTTTTCTGGTACAGAAAAAATACCCTAATGCCATCAATGAGTTTATTTTGTCTGATAAAACAATCCCTGGAAAAACTTTTCTTGTATCTTTCTCCACAACATTAAAGGAAACAAAATTGTCATTATTATACAACTTAGATTTCTATTTCAACAGATTAAATTCATCATTTATAACATAAGTGTTACGTTATAATTATGAGGTGGTAATGACTGAGTTTTTTTTAAAGAAAAGAAGCATAATTTCTCGAGAGTCCTAATTGTTTTTCCATATGGGAAATGGGGCATAATATAAATTATAGCATAAATTTCAATATGAACTCTCTATATAAGTGAAAAGTTTGTTTATTTTACTGATGCATTTTTGTTGGCTGGGTCATTTTAATTTGATATGGTTGAAACCTTGAATTGGTAATGACAACTCTGAAACTGAAAAAAGCGAGAAAATTCTGTGCTAGACTCTGGATTCTCAAAGCTAAAAGAAATAATTATAAGTCTGTAAAGATGTTAATATAGAGTGAAAATTATCAGCGTTCCAAACAAATATTAATTAGGTAAAGCAATGTGTGTATTTTTAATAATATTAGAATGGGTCACTAAATAAATATTTAAAAAACTGAGTCCTAAAAATTGTGCATACCCACACATTGGTGTACAAAATCTTTGCATGTAAATTTCTGCTCTAAAGCATGTTTCTGACCCTACCTCTTGATATATATTTCCTAGATAATTTGATTCATAAGACCTAATAGTTTACAAAGATGTCACAAAGCAGGGGGAGAGATTAAACTCTAGAAGAGTTTTTTGCTTCCTCTAGTTATGAGCTATCAGTCCAGTATGTTAAGTAGAAAGGTGAAAGAGCACTTCCTTAGCAATGCATTTTAAAAGACAATTCAATAACCTTTTTACTAAGAAATTTTAAATGTATGATTTCCTTGATATTGATTCACCTAAATAGATTGTTTTGAATTATCATAAAATCTAACATCTATAAATGATAATTTTGCTTAATGAATTCATTTTCTTTTTGTCTATATAGTGGAAACTTAAAACAACTATTAGCAATAGATAGAAGCTTCATATATAGTACATTTGCCTTTTACCACATGTAAAAGTGTAAGTCACATAAATAACTAGAAAGCCTAATTCCTGGTTAATTTCCAAGGTCTAAACCTAGCCTCACAACCCTATCTCTGGATCCACGTTTCATTTTTCACTCTTTTATTTATTTTTATTTTTTAAAGATATTTAGATTACATAAATGTTACATAAAAAAATGTAGGGAATTGCCATATGCCCCACTCACTAACCCTCCCACACTTTCTCACATTAACAACATCCTTCATTAGTGTGGTACAAGCAAACTTCAATGTGTATGACTTATATACTCACATGCTTATATTTACACCTAGCAATCTACAGGTGGAAATTTCACTTCAAAAGGACTTTTCTCATTCTATAACATAAAAGCTATTGTTCCATTTTCTTAATAAGTAATTTTATAGAAAGTTTACATCAGCAACATATTATTAATGAAAATATCACTCTTATTTTTCTCACTACATGGGCAAATACTTGGGACGGGAATTATGGTTGCATAAATGAAAGGTTTGTTACTATATATATTTCCTCCCCACTTGAACAAACTCTGTATTTATAAAATAGAACCAATATTTGATTTACAAGGGCAAAATTGGGGATAATTTATTATCATTTCTTGAGAATCCACATTTTTTATATGGTTTGATATAGAATCCACCTTAGTGATTTTATTAGGAGTTATAGATTTATTTCTCCTAAACCTTGTTAAAAATAAGTCAAATTAGTAAATGTGGGTATAAAGTTAAATAAGTATTTTTACTTATTTAAAGTAATGTATTGGTGTGTGCAGCTTTTTCTCAGTTCCAATAGGGAGCAGAATGGCACCATTTCTCACCAAGGTGACCTAGTAGATGATGAAAAAAAACACACAAAGAGAGAACAGTGCACCTTGGGGAAATCAGAGTCTTATTTAAGGTCTCAAAATATTAATATATCTTGTAATAAAAGTGCCTTTCATTCCTTGCAGAAACTATTCTTTCTCAATGAATTAATATATTATTATATAATATACATATATATATATACGTATATATATACTTTATACATTCACATTCACATTTGAGAATGTGAGAAGTAGTGATGTAGATTATTTAATTGCAATTTTTCTGCATTCATTTAACAAACTTTCTATATTTACTCATTTAACAAACTTTTGCTCATTAAATAATGTTATCTAAGTGTTTTGTGCTTAATACAACAATTTCCTTCCAAAAGTTTCATTATTTAGATAGCACTACTGGGAAGAGTTTATTTTCCCTCAAGTAGGACCATTTAAGGAAAGGCAAGAACAGAAAAAGTAATAGTGCTGTTATGGAAAGAATAATAACATCTTCCAATTAATACTAGCAATTTTTTAAAAATCTTTCCTGTGGGAAAATACTTGGCAGAAATCAATAACCCCATTTGTTTAAAAAACATGATTTATACACTGCATTGTTATGCTACACATTTAATCAGAGCCGAGAAATCATTAAAAATTTCCACCAGGTAAAATAAATGAGTGGTGAAAAGTGGTGTAAGGAGAGTTGTAGAAACTAACTTTGTATTTTATTTTCTAAACATAGTTTCAGTTTGAATTTTCTATCATGAACATGTGGTTTTTTAAAAACAGTATTTTTTATTATTTTTATTTTCTACTAAGTTTTAAAATGAAGAGAGAAATTATGTTTGCCTTTAACTGAATTATCCTTATTCTGGCAAATTGATGGTAATTGGATGCTGTAAGATGTTTGGAGAAAGCTTCCAAAATCATTTTGGTAATTAAATTATGTAAAGTATACACAATGCTTTTTTTATTAATGGAAAAATTAAGTAATTTTTTCCTTATATAAAATGACTGAGGGAGCGGATGTGGATTAAGTGGTTGAGTGCTTGCTTCCCACATGAGAGGTCCCAGATTCAGTTCCTGGTGCCTCCTAAAGACCAAAAAAATCAAACAACAAGTGAAACAAAATGAAAAAAAACAACTCAAGGGAGCCTATGTTGCTCAGTGGTTGAACACCAGCTTCCCATATATGAGGTCTGGGGTTGAATCCCAGGTTGAAACAAGAATACAAGAATTTTAGTGTTTCTATTATGTTTATGTTCAATGAAGTAAAGGAAATAAGCTCATGATGCTTGAAAAATTGGGAACCCTCAGAAGATAATTGAAAATAATCAAATGGAAATTTGAAAATTTTTTTAAAAATGAAAAAATGAAAAATATGAAAAAAAATGACTTATTATTTAAAAAAAGAGAAAAAATGTGGGACAAAACCTGAATGAATATAGAAATTGCAGAAGGTTCACAAAGCAACAATTTTTGTAGTCAAGATTGTGTGAGATTTGAGGGGTCTATCTATAAAATATTAAAAGCCTCAGTATCAAAAATTATAATGATACAAAACTAAATTTAGTTCTCTCCCTGCTAAGGTGACAAAGTTTCTTAAATCATTATTCTCTTTTTAGTAAAATTTTAAAAGTGTTTTTCTCCTGAATAATCAGTTTAAAAAAGGGGTTCTTAAGCTTTTTTGTTCCGCAGACCTCTTTGCCAGTCAGGTGGAAACCATGGACCCCTTACTAAGTCCACACTATATTTAGTGTTATTTAATAAATATATCACACCCACACCATCATGTCCCTACAAGAAAAATGTTTTTTTTGAATTTCAGTTCAAGCTCATGGACCCCATGTTAAGAACCCCTGGTTTAAAAGGTAAAAGCTTGAGTTTTATTAAAATAATTTCTTATACTTTATGTTCACTATATTGTTTAAGAAAAACAAATCTCATTTTAAAAGAAGTAAAAAATGGGAATACTAAATACAAATGAGTTTTTATGGCTGAGTTTTCAAAGTGAGTTGGGAGATCATTCCCGAAGTAATGTTTATACATGACTCAGCAGGATCTCATTGATTGCCACAGTAAACAATGCTTAAAACAGGGGGGTTCCTGAAGGCTCTAGATACATCTAGACACTAAAAGCAGGATAAATAGGCTCAGCAATCCAGTACCCTGTCAGTGGGCCTTACTCTGGAATTTATGTGCCCCAATGTAACAGAGTTAGACTTATTTATAGTTTCCTCATTATATGGCTCTTTTGCCCCTTTTAATTAAACCTATAAAAAGTATTAAAATCTTTTAAAATTTTTAAAATATATGTCCCAGAGGCATATAATCTTTGCTCTGTTCATGTGCTGGTTGAGCCCCAAATCTCAGCAGAGTTGCAACACCTGCTCTCCAGTTCATGGATTCACCCAGGACAACTAACAATGCAAAATGTGCGTTTCACATTTTTATTCAAATCCCTGAAGCCATGTTCCATTTTTTCCATTATTTTCTTTTTCTTTTCTCCTTTCTTTTCAATTTCTAATGTTCTGTCCTCCATTTCACTAATTCTGTCCTCTATCATTTTTAATCTGTTCTCATAAGCCTTTAATGTATTTTTTAAGGAGGTACCGAGGATTGAACCAGGGACCTCATACATGGAAACAGGTCCTCAAACCACTGAGCTACACTTGATTCCTCTAATGTATTTTTAAATTCATCCATTGTTTCTTACATTCCCATAAGCTCTCTTATTTTTCAGTGTAAGCTTGCAAATTATTCTTAATATTCACTCAGTGTCTTCATAATAGTCTTTATCTCTTTAGCCATGTTTTACTTCAACTCTTTGACAGGATTTAAGATATTTGTGCGATTATCAATGATTAGGTGTTTTAAACCCTGTGTCTTGCTAGGATTTTTTGTTTTTTCCTTTGGTCTGGCCATATCTTCCTGCTTCTTGGTATTGCTTGCAATTTTTTTCTTAATCTTAATATGTTGGTGATTTTATTCTGTTGGTTAATTTCTCTCTTTCTTAATGATTTTGTTTCACAGGCCTTCTTTGATTTTAGTTTTTAAGAGGTAATGGGAACTGAATCTGGGACCTCATACATGTAAAGCAGGTGCTCAAGCACTGAGCTACAACTGCTGCCCTCTTCTTTGATTTTCGGTTACAATTATTCTACGTTTTTAAAATTGCCCATCTAACTTATGAAAATAAGTCCACAGATTCATTAATGGGGCAGAAATCCACTCCCAGGAATTTGGGACAAGAAGAACCTAAAATCAGTTGTTCTCCTTGCAAGTTCCCTACCAGCCAGCAGATGGTGCTCATTGGTGAATCTTTCCATTGAGGTGACTCTCAAATTCCACTTGCCTGTGATTCTGGTCTAGCCAGAGCCAAGGTTCAAAGTGGATGCTGCTTGCCAAAATTCTCTGAAGAGAAACCACTCTCCACCCTCTACTGCACTTTCCCTTTTCCCAGGAAAGAAATCAACTGTTCCCCTATCAGGCTGTTTGCCTTGAGGATGTGGGATGGATGCCATTCCTGAACACAGGGTTAATAACCCACAGCTTACAATTCAGCTTCTTGTCACTTTTTCCCTTACCCTTCTGGGTTCATACATGCTCTTCAGGTCTGCAGACACCCAAACCAGTTTCCTTGGACATCTTTTTGCCCATCCAGCCATTTTTGAAGAGTTTAGCTGTGCCTACTTGTTCTGATGCTATCTTCTATCTTGATCATAGGATTTTCCCTTATTAATTTCAATATTGACAGAGGTAAATTCCCTTTGTAAACAACAACAAAAATTTGAATTAAATATTGAAAAATTTAGTTATTATAAAAAATTACTAATATTAATCACAGAAAAAAAGGAAATAAATGAGCTGTATTAAATAGCAGTATACTTGTGGACTTTCAAAAGGATATTCCTATGACCAAAGGATACTGATTATTCTTTTTTTGCTCCATCGTTTTCTCAAAATCATACTTATATTTGGCCATCTTCTTATTGAATATATAGCTTTCTTTCTACCTTTCTTCTTTACTTCATTTTTCCCCTCACTTTTCTGTTCTTCTGGCCTTCCCTTTCTCCCTTTTGCTCTCCTGTCCTCTCTCTTCCTTTTTCCACATTAAAGTTCTTTTTTCTGTGTTTCTCCTCTTTTTTCTCCTTCTTTCTATCAATATTAAGTTCAGATTACCCATTTTTCTTTTAAAATATATGCTTTCTGGAATATTAAATTCAATCAAAATACTTAAGTTTTCCATTGATTCAATGGAACTTCATTATTTTATTTTTAATTTTTCTTATACTCCAATATATATTGTGTAATTTGATTTAATATCTTTTGGGAGTTCATGTGCAGCTATTAAACTAAATTTTTATTTGCTCTTCAGGACTAATACATAGGAGATAAAATTTATTAAACTTCACATATCAAACAAAAGTATTTTACCCTTACACTTGATTTTGTTGTTAAAGAAATTTAGAGAAAACATCATCTCCATTTACAAATTTCATAAATTGTTCCAGTAACTTCTAGAATCCTGAGCCTACAAATTTCAAAACCAGTTAATAAATTTTAGTTGATTTTTTTTTCTCTCTAGAAGCACTTGCCATTTATTTACATGTATTGTTTGTTTTCAGTATTTTCTTATTCTCTTGTAGTCAGTTTTTTTCATGTGGGAGCAAATATTTTCTTATATTTTCTAGGGTATTCCTTGCAGACAAACTTTATGAACAATTCAAATGTTAAATTTCTCTTTTCAAACATATTTTTTCTATCAAGGGTCAATTATTTTCTTCACACAGTTTTTGCACAATCTTTTATGTATTTTCCTGTAGGTTTATATATATATTTTTAATATTAAAGAATGTAGGGCTATGCAGATTTTTCTAAGAGGTTGGCGTGGTGATTTCTTTTGCAATGTTATATAGAGGGAGGGTTTATTTCTTTGTTGTTCATGTTGTTTTTTTGCCATAGCTATTTCCCCCTGAAATTCTTGATATGGGCAGGATTTCAGGAAGATGATTCAAGAAACTCCACATTAGGTTGAAGAGAATTCAAAAGCCTTAAGACTAATATTTTTGTTTCTTCCAGTTGTACCCAAAACTGCTCAATGAAAGAATTGAGGGTTGAACTGATGATCACCACGTCCCTAGTGTTGGCCACTTTCTTATTTGTATCCAGGAATACACTTCCAACTCCGAATTTAGACATTCTTTGAGACATCCCTATCCTTCACTCCCCAACCACAAATCTTTTCTCCTTTGTTACAGAATTTCACACATATCCTGGGTTTCTGCTACAATAATATTTCTTATTCACCTACAGTTTACTTTTTTTTAAAGATATATCAGTCTTCTTATATCATGATTTTTCAAGGGATTGTTAATTAATGTCTGTTTTTGTAGGGTCAAGAAGAAAGGGTGACCAAGGATTGTGACCTTGGTATACTGAACCAGAAATTGCTTAGCATATTATTGTAGCTTTTGCCCATTTCTCAACATCCACTTATCTTGAAATCTAAATTTTCAGTGCTCAATCCATTATACAGTAGTTTTTATAACATTATCATTTGAATCTGCTATTAATTATGCAATGTATAGCATTTTAATTTGTCCTTTGGTTACAGGAAGCTAAATAATACTATAATTTTGAATGATTGCCATTGAAAAAACTTTGCTCCTTTAAAAACGTTTCTGCTTTTGATAATTAATTTTCCTTTATAAGTTTACTGCTTACTCAAATGTGGTAAGGTGGGAGAAATTAGAAAATAATGTTAGGAAAGGAGGGTAGGAGGCAAGTGATGGTGGAGGAGACTTTAAGGGGAAATGGGAAAACAGGAGCTACTGGGCAGTGATTAGAGATATGACACAGCCAGAACTATATCAAAAGACACTGAGTCTTGCAGTGACATCATCAACATGGTGTGTATTAGTCAGAGTTATCTAGGGAAACAGAACCAACAGGAGATATCTGTAAACGGTATTAGATTTTATAAAATTGTCTCACACAATCATGGGGATGCACAAGTCCAAATTCGGTAGGGCATGTTGCAAACCAGGGGCTCCGATGAAGGTCTTTCACCAGAAGACACTGGTTGTCCAAAGTAAAGATGGAATTCTCTCCCCGAATGAAGAAATCTCTTCCCCTTTTAAGGTCTTCAACTGATTGGAAGAGACATGACACATTTCTGACAACAACCTCCTCAGTTGATTGCAGATGTAACCAGTCCTCTATGCAATCAACTGATGATTAAAGTTCATGAAATGTCCTTGTATTACAATTGGCCCAGTGCTTACTTGACCAAACAACTGGGCACCATTACCTGGCTGAGTTCACACATTAACCTACCATCACATGGTGACATAAGGCATCCCCTGGAAAAGTTGTCCCTCAGAAACAACTAATTAAAGTGCAACTCCCACTTGGTTTGAGCTCTGGAAGATGATAGAAAGTAGAGAAGGACTCTGAAAAAGCTAAATAAAAAAGGAATATAATCAAATATGAAGGTAGTAGATCTACAACTGGGACTTGGCAGTCCTAACCCTCTCCCTCATATGGTCCTGCATAGCTTAAATATCACAAAGTGGCAACACAACATTGATACCTCTTACTGTGGGTTAGACCACAGAGTCATTCAGTGTTGCAAGTTAGAACCCCAGCTAAGAATAATTAAGTCAGTTTTTAAGAACTAAGCTGTTAGAAAACATGTACAAAATATTTAGCCCCTTTATAAGCCATAGTGATAAAGACACTGTGACATTATTTTTATAAAGTAATTAAACAGTAGAACAGATTAGAGCCCAGAATATATATATATATATATATATATG
>JAQZBX010066997.1:0-16003 GCA_029593785.1 Cabassous unicinctus
CTTACCTGCCTCACATATAAACATATAATATTAAAATAATATGTATGTATGTCTGTATTTACACACAGAAGTAGTAACATAAAATAAAAACAGTTCTGAGATTTAATTTTGCATCTATCATAGCACTGCTTAGAAAGGATATATGTTGTGGAGCAAGAAGAGGGAAGCCTTGGCAAGGCTAGGAAACCCCTCCCCAGCTGCTCCATTCACCTAACCCTGGAGTTGGCCCCTGAGTGCCCCCTGGTGTTCCAGAGCCCATTAAACAGCCCAGCCGCCTGCTGTGCCCTGAGGAGACGTTTGTACCCAGGCTCACCCTAAATTCTTCTCACTTTGTCTCTTGCATATTAATAAATGGCCATGTCCTAGACTGTCAGGAAACTCCTTTCCAGCCTCTCTCTGCACCTGCTACTGGGCTTGGCCTCTGAGTGCCCCCTGGTGGTCATGAGCACCCTTAGCATTCCATCCTGTCTGTGCCCTGAGGAGAGGATTTGTCTGGGCTCACCATGACTTTCTTTCACTGTGTCTCACACAGTAATAAATGGCTGTATTCTCAGGTCTCTTGCTGCTCAGCTTTACATAAGCTTCATTCTTGGAGGTGTCCCTTGTGTTGCTGACTCAGGACTGAAAAGTTGGGTTAGAGTATGTTATTCCATTACTCTATGTAACCAACACACTCCAGCCCCTTTCCTGGAGCCTGGTGGATCCATTTCACATAAGAGCTAGTTAAAGAGACTCCAGAGACAGTGCAGGTGAGCAACAGGGTCTCCAAGGGCTTCACCAGGACAGGTCCTGACTCCTGCAGCTGCACCTGGGATAGGACACCTGAGGAAAAGGAGAACCACAGTGAGTCATGGGCTCAGATGCATCATCCCCATTACCTTCTTGTCTGAATCCCTGATACACTCACATCTGGGAGTCACCACCAGAAAGAGAAAGAACCACAAGGCTTTCATGTTCTTGTGCATGAGGTCCCAGATGCCCAGAAAATGTGTTTCCTGAACCAAAGGAAACTAAATTTAAGTAAATTTGTGCTGCAGCTTCATCTGTCTGCCCATATGTTGATTTGCATTTTGGAAGTAACTCAGTATGTAAAATGACAGCGAATAAGGGGAGACCATTGTCTTAGGGGCACCCTAGGAGGAGGATGCTGGCTGTGCCCTTGGGAAAAAAAGTCCTCTCCCTGGGGTGCCCCTCTCCAAGCCTAGTTTCCTTTACTTCAAGGCAGGAAATGTGTTGAATGAGCTTGTCAGGGTTTGAGATGCACCCGGTGATCAAGGATGGCTTTGTGCCAACTCTAGCCATTATATGTATGTATTGTGGAGGGAATTTGAATGCAACATATTGCAAATTGGCAATTTAATGATATTTGGTATAGATTTAATAATAAATATTTTCAGACTTTCATCCCTAGCCATTTTCCACATGGGGGTGGCAGCAAGATGACATAAAAAGGACTTGCCCTAGATTCCAAAATCACCAATGATTATGACACAATTTCAGGATGAAGTTTAGGACTCCTGTACAAACATAATACATCAATTCTACAGCTACATCCAATTATGAACAACGTTATTCATTTCTCTACTAGTGGCCATTTGCATTTTCCACATGAGTCCTCACTCAGGGTCAGGGGAGAGGATCCCAGTCAGTAGAGTCCCTCAGCCTCTCCCAGGTTCCTGAAGGAGCCAAAGCCTGAGTCAAAACCTGAGCCCAAGGTAAACATTCTGAGGCTTGGGATTTGCAACATGCATAGCCAGAGACCAGAAGGACAAAGATTTATTTGAGAACAAAGACTAGCAGGAAAGTAAACGGCTTCTCAGAAAAAGATACAATTGAATCAGTGTTCAGTGTGATGTGCACACTTTTGTGTGAGTAAAGGGAGTCATATACAAAATCCACTAGGATTTATAGGTTACTTATCATGGCATAGCCCCCCTCTTGGCTCAAATCTGAATGCCAAATGTGTCCAATTATGGAAACTCTTGGAGAATTCTGCACTAGGATAGATTGGAAAGGACTCACCACGCTGCCCTGAGCTTCTCAGAAATCTGATCTGGGTGACCACTAGCAGAGTCATTTCTGCCTCCATAAGAGATATCCTGTTTTGTTTGCATGGAGGAATGTTTTCTTCTTTTACAATGAAACTTATCTCGCTCAGAGGTGTCAATAGAAGACAACATTTACAAATCTAGAGATATTCTTAGGAACTATTGTGAGTTGGAGATGAAGCCCCAGACCACAAAGGAAACCAGCCCTAAACCCCCACCTGCACCTGTGTCTGGTCTCCTGAGCGCCCTGCAGCCCAGTCTACTCCTGCCACCCTGTGGGTAGGATAGTGCTTGGGCTCACTCTGCCTTCCCTTCTCTGAGTCTCTGCTACAGCAATACATGGTGGGGTGAACCCAGAGGCTGCTCAGCAGTTTTGCAGAGGGCCTCCAGGCTCTTCCAAGCCTTCCCCAACTCCACCAGCTGCAACTCACATTGTATACTTAAAAACACAGAACTTTCTCATCAGGAAAACTGGAACACCTAGGAATCCCGGGGCTGGGGCTCCTCTGTCTCTGATCTGCAGGGTCAGGGATGGGATGGTTTGCATAAGCAGACTGTCAGACCTGATTTTCATGTCCTCCTACTCTATGAGAAGCTCTGGCATTGGAAGCCATGAGGGAGGGATGTGCCCAGATCAATGATACTTGGAGTCAATGAGGCCATTCAGGACAATATGATATTGGTTGAGTTTGCTAGTTTGAGCATTTAGCAACCATTATCTTGTTTCATTTATACAAATATACAGAAACTATAAGAAGGAGATATCAGTGTTCCCTCAATTTTCCAGATGAAAATTTCAAACAGTACATTGAAGGGTTGGACAACATGCCCAAAAGAGGCACATACATGCAAAGAGTAAACCCCATGTCTGGGCTTGGGCACACTAAACACTGGACCAGGTATCTCTCCTCAACCAGACCCAGTCAAAATGGTATATACCTAGTGAGGTTTGCAAATCCATTTTGTGTATTGAGCATATCACTTGAATTTCGTACATTTGAGATTTTAAATAAAGAAGCAGAGAGAACCAGGGTTCATGCAGGATTTTCTGGCATTTCACAGTTGATTATCAATTTCATTATATCTCCATCGTATCAGTCTATCCATTCCTTGTCTTTTTCCTTAACTTAGGCAGAACGTTTTAAATATTTTACCACTGAATATGATATTAGCTGATTTTTCCCATAATTTTTATCATAAATGCCCTTTTAGTATTCCTGGATACAGAATGTTTTGTCATTAAAGCCTGTAAGATATTGTCAAATGCTTTAAATTAACTGAGACAATTATTCATCTCCCTTCTTTCTTTTTATGCATTGCAATGCATTGAGAAATCCTTAGTATATTTTCATGATGGAACATCCTTGTATTCAGGAAATACAAGCCACTAACCAAGGTCTATAAATATAAGTATAATCCTGATTTGATTTGTTCATACTTTATTGAGGAATTTTTGCATCTATATTCATAAGGGATATTATAATTAATATGTAGTTTATTTTTTCTCTTGTGGTATCTTTTTCTGACTTTGGTATCAGGGAATGCTAGCCATATAGGGTATTAAGAAGTGTCCATTCTCTTCTTTTTTATTTTATGTTTAAACATTTAGCTTATACAAATGTTACATAAAAAATATATGGCATTCCCATATACCACACACCCTGCCCCTCTCACAATTTTCCTCATTAATATCTTACATTAATATGGTACATTTGTTAAAATTGATGAGCAAATATTGAAGCATTGTTACTAATCATGGTTAATTGTTTACATTATGGTTTACACTTTGCACTGTACAACTTTATAGGTTTTGCTTTGTGTACTAGAATTTGAAGGATTTTTAATTGTCTTCTAAATGTTTGGCAGAATTCACCAGTGGAACCAGCTGGTCCTGTATGGTTTTGGGGAGGTTGAGATTAATGAATCAATTTCTTCTTGTTGAAGTTCTGTTATGATTTCTGATTTCTTCTTTAGTTCTGGTAATTGAGTGTTCTTAAAAATTTGTGTATTTCATTAATTTTTCTAATTTCATCATACAATTGTTCATAATCTTCCTTTAGAACTTTATTTTAGTAAGGTTGTCAGTAATGTATGATTTTCGGTTGTTATTGCAGAAATTTGAACTTTCTTTCTCTCCCTTAGACACTCACATCTGGGAGCTTCTGTCAGAAAGAGGAAGAACTACATGGGCTTCACATTCTTGAAATTAGGTCCATGATTTCCAGAAATTATTTTCAATCCTGAGACAGGTCTTGGTTTAAATAAATGGATGGTGTGGTTTCATCTATTTTTATAAATGGCAATTTGCATGTGTGAGGTACATTTTTATATAAGGGTGAAAGGGAGGGAGGGTAGGTCCTTGTCTCTGAGGCTCAACTGGGAACAGGATGCTGGCTGTGTTCTTAGTGAACACAGCTCTCCCCTGGGCTTCCCCTTTCACCTCACCCACTAGCATGTTCCAGGCCAGAAGTAGCCTGAAGGAGCTGGTCAGGAAAGTGATGTAAACAACAATCAAATATGATTTGGGTATTACGGTCAAAGAGTCTCTATTCCCAGAGACACACACAAACACACATACCTGGAAAAGATAGTTATGAAAATTTCTGCTTTTTTGAAGTACTCATATATGGATACACTCTGGCATTGTCTTCTCCTCCTTTTTGCTCATGCCAATCCACAGTGGCAACTTTATGTATTTAGTTGTTGTAGGTTGCAGTTGCTGTAAGATATTATCATACATGGTATTAGTATTATTCCTCCACAGAAACAAAAAAGACCGTATTCTGAAAATCAAGATTTCACAAGGAATACCTGCTGTTTTTCAACACCCCCTCAGCTTAAGTCTCCTCTCCAATACATTGGCTGCCTTAGATCACCTTCTTACTGAAAATCCCTTACCTCCTCACCCTATCTTGAACAGACCTTGATTTCAGCATATTGCATCTAAGCCACATAATATAAGTTAAGTTAGTGAAAAAATAAACAAAATAAAGGACATGCATCAGTAGCATGAGGACAAACTGGAGAGGCACTTATATGAGGCAAAAAAGACCCTACATGGACTCTGATGTCAGCAATAGAAATGACAATGTATGGGTATTGTAAACCACATCAAGGACTTACAGTCAGGGAAGGCTTGGATAGACTAGCAGTGAAGGAAATATGAAGATTATTAATAATGTAAATATCTTCCAGAAAGTATAAATGAATGGGATTGATGGTGCCAGAGCATGAAATATATGTTTGATGAAGACAAAGAAAGAGCAGTGTGGGTGAGACAATGCAACAAAGGAAAATGTTTCCTGTGGTATTTGCTATGTCTTCAGGTCACAATGAGAATATTACCATGGCTGTGGCATTGTGTGTAATTGTATCTTTCATATGGTAAATTCTTGTTATAGAAACCTACCAACTAAGACCATGGTCTCAATTCCCTGTAACCCTTGCCCTTTATGGGGAAATAGGAGATAATAGGAGAGACCAGTTGCAAGAAGGTAGAAGTGATGAGCTGCTGACAATTCAAGAAACATGGATCTGTCTTTGCAGATAGGAAGTGTGTTGTCATCAAGGATGTGCCAGCAAAGGAAACTCTATGGGGTTGGATAATTCCATAGTGGAAAAGAATGGACCTGACAATTCAGTATATGATGAATACATCAATTTTCATTCTTCCTTTTTCAGAAATGAGACAAGGATGACACAGTCCTAGCTACAATGTCCTCAGCCAACCAAGCATCCCTTCATTCCAGCACAACAGGTCTCAACACACCTAGGTTTGCCCAGTTGGTCAATGGCCCATGGTGTTAAGGTCACCAGTCCAAGATTTCCTAGGAGTCACCAGTGTGGGAAAAGCTGTCTGATTTGGTTTTAAGTTTGAACTCTTCCTTCTCTCAGGGGAAAGAAATGGTTATAAATGGAGTTTATTGAGTTGCAGATAATGAAGATACACTTAGTTTAACAATACACTCTGTTCTCTTGCAAGATAATATAAAGTTTGGTGGGGCAGAGAGTGTACAAGGGTGAAGTTTCCTATATTCTAAGATGATCCTAAAATAGATGGCTTCTTGGTTATGGGTTCCATGAAAACACTTGGGTATCATCTGATTGAGAAAAAAGAGAAGGTTACTTCTTGTAGGAAATGAAAACTGCTCCTATGCTCTCAGACCAAGCCATTGAGGAGAGAATCATAAAGATATGGGGTTTCCCACACAGAGAAATATTTAAATGATTCATCATCTCCTGCACTGTTTTCAAACCATTTTAATGGATATATTCATGATTAAGTCAATGTCTAGATTTAATTCTGAGTCTAAAGCTAGGCATTCAAATGTTTATTCTTATCACAATTTTTTTCCATTTGAGAGACTTAATAAATCAGGAAAGAGTCCATGGGAGAAGCTTTAAGTTGGAGAGGAATCCCCAAACTCTGACAGGAAACCATCCCTAAACCTCACATCTACACCTGCACTTTGGGCTGGACCTTGGGATCAGTGGGTCCTGTGTCCCCTGCAGTCCAAGCCCCTCCCCAAGCCCTAGAGGGGAGGATGGCATCTGCTTTCCCAAGGCTCTTGCTCACTGTGAACTTCATAAAGTAATACATGATGTGACCTCAGTTCTCAGTTTGCTCATTTACAAATAAAGCATGTTCTTGTCTTTGTGGCTGGAGTTGGTGAATCGGCAATTGAAGGAAAGTGCATACCTCTTGTACCTACATCAGTTTTGAAATCTCCAAACCACCTCAGCTGCTTTCCTGGAGCCTGTCAGTCCTAATAAATCCAGATCTTACTGAAGTTGTATCCAGACACTCTAGTATGTTACAAACCTCCAGGCTGAACTAAATCTCCTCCTGGTTCCAACAATTACACATGCCTCATGTTTGGAAAACTGTTGCATGTGACCAATGCTGGCTTCATACTCAATATTGTGTGTTCTCCAGAATATGACCTCTTGAAACAGCAAACTCCATAGTGAATCCACTGTGTTCAGTCCCAGGCACTAAAGGGGAACACCTGGAAATTCCTCAAGTGGGGTTCCTCTCTTAGAGCTGCAAGGTCAGGACTGGAATGGAATTCACTGGCAGAGGGAGGGTCCCTATTTGCATTTCCTCCTATATACAGAAAGTTCTTGGCTTGGGGACCTTCAGAGAGGAGAGTGCCCAGAGTAGTTGAGTGAGCTGAGGGACCAAGGTTGCAATGGTAGCATTTGTGAAAAACTCAATCTGTATTAAGTGAATGCGTTGGGCTAAAAGCTTAGCATCCATCACATTATTTCATTATTATATATGCACAAAATATCTATAATGTGGGAGGGTTCACATTTTTCAACATGTTCAACAATTCTACAGATTAAATGTTAGAAAACAGAAATTCTAGAGAGAGTGTAGAGGGATGCATTTGTGGTTTTAATTTCCATTTATCTAATCTTGAGCAATTTTTACTATGATTATTACACAGTTGTGTATTTTTGTTGGTAAAATATCTTCATATATGTTACCAGTGTGTGTTAACATTTAACTCTAATTTTCTTTCTATATTCTGCATATAAGAACCTTATAAAATAAAAGACCCATTAATATTATCTCCCAACACATGGATTTCTTTTAATTGTAATAATAATGGATTTTAATGCATATATTATATTAATTTTGAAAGTCTTAAGTTTTATCTTGATTATGCTTTTTGTGTAATAACCAATAAATTATTGTATTACCCATTTGTCATTGTTGCTGGTGTAAGAGCCACTGTAAAGCACATTAAAAGGTACCAGTGCTGCACCTCTTTGGTGCTGGGAGGTGGCCTTGGGGCTGCAGTCACCACCACCTCTCTGGTCATGTGGACTCAGGTGATGCACCTGGGCTCTGGAGCTGCCTTCAGAGGAGGCAGTGAGGGCAGTGGTGGTGAATGCAGGTGGACATGGTAGCTCAGGAGGAACTGGTCAGCTGCCCTTGGATGACTACAGAGGAGAAGAAAAACCAGGGAGGCCTTGGAGACCAGGGCAGGTGAGGGTGGCACTTGGTCATGCACAGGTTTTTCTGCCACTTTTGCAAGGGCAAGGTCAGCCTCAAACTAGAGGAATATATTTGTCCCAGAGGTGAATCAGGCTTTATTGGAGAAGTGACAGATGATTCCAGTTTTTTAGATGGTGGTGGCAGCCTGATAGTAGCACATCAACACATTTTGTAGAGCTCTGGGACTGTTTGGACCAAACAATTTTGTCCAAGTTTTGAGGCCATTTCCAAGTAGCCAGCCACTGGACCAAGACAATAAAGCCAATGAGAGAGGTGACCAAAATCACACTGACTCCTGGGGACCAAGATGACCTCCATGGTTTCCAATGACTGGGACATGCATCTCCCGAGGAAGCTCTCATCCTGGCATATCTCCAGCTATTGAAGTTATAATATAGCAGATTTTTGTGTAATTCTTTGCCAATTCTGCCATTCCTGGCACCCCACACCATTTTCCTGAAGTGGGATGCTGCACTCCAAGCCTGGGAACTGTGCCTGGTGTCAGACAGGGCCTGATGCTATTGTTACCCAGCTTTTAGGACAACTGGACAACACAGGGCCTCCCCGAGCTGGTAAGTAAGAGATCTCAAATTTTCCAACAGTGACAGTAACTCAGAAACCAGTTGATGCAAGTCTAGAGAGTCCAGTATGCAAAGAAGATGACACAGTTGATGAGGAAGCCCAGCGGTTACCCTGCAACAACTCCTTTCCCAGTAGTTGTATGTGCCATGGTTAGTAATGCATGGCACATGTCCTGTATATAGAAAGGCTTTAAATGGTAAGGATTTTACTTAGCAAACCCAGAGCTCAGAGGCCTCTGCAAGCAGCAGATTTAGCAGTGACAGCCAGCTACATGACCATGGGCTTTCTGAAGCTAAAGACCACACCTGAGCCAGGGCCATGGTAGTCTACTTTCCACAGCTATTAACTGTATCAGACCAAAAAGTAGGAGGTTGATTTAGGACTCTCATAATGTTAAAGCAATGAGTGTTTTTCCTCTCCAAATTTAAAATTAGTATCTACAGATGGAATTGTATCTACAACCAAATGCCTCTTATTCCTGAATTAAGGGTGATCATTTTATGTGTGAAACTTAATTATGTGGGTTCCCCCACAGAATAGAATCAGTTCCTTACAGTCTAGCCAGGGTCCTGCTATCTGTCCTGCTGTCCTGCAAGGGAGATGTCAGCCTCCTTCAGCCTCCACCTACCATTAGTGCATTTTATAGTAAATGTGGTGCAAAGAGCACCCTAAAGTCCTGCTGCCATAAGTCATTTTGTCTTAATTGTTTGAAAGTGCCCCTCTTGGCCACATTTGCCATAAGGTGAGGTCAAATTAATTCAAGAATCTGACACTAAGTTTTGTTTGGTTTTGATCCTCAATGAGCAAATCAAAGGAAAACTAAAGTGGGAAGGAGGAAGTGGCCTATCCTTATACTCTTTGGTTTGTTCATTGTAATTTTTAAAGACCACTTCAGAAGTTGCAGTTTCCCCAGAATCTAGCATGTCATATCTTAGGAGCTTGGGTGGACCCTTATTCTGGCCTCTTTCTGAGAATCAGTTGGGCAGGATGCAGGCATGGAGGGACAGATGATTGAAGCCTTTGGTTCTGATATATATTTTTAATGGCCCCCAACTCTTTCTTTATTGTCTTTTATCCTGCAGATCATTGTTTGTTTGTTGCTTTTTCTTTTCTTTTTTTTATCCTGCAGATTTTAAAATAATTTCTTTCACACAAATGGGATTACTTTATTACTGCTTTCATAGCCCATCCAGTTTTTGATAACTCATTGTTCTTCAAAATTGAAATTTACATTGCCTCATTTAAATTTTAGAACCCATTTTTTTTTATCTCTGAAACTTTTCTTTTCTGCTCAGTTCTGGCTGCACTTGGAGTCATATTGATTATTGTGATCATGCCTAAGAAAACATTTCCTAGGAGAGGTGGACCTTATTGTTTTCAGCCTAAAAGTGCCCCATGCATGTTACATGGCTGTTTGGAGTATTTTAGTGTTTAATGTTGACTAAAGGAAGAAAGCCAGGGACATTGTTGGAACTTCAAACTGTCAAAAGGAAAAGATGGGGACATGTAACAGCTGTTGGGGCACCTAAAAGGGGATTGATGGTGCCCAGAAGGGCCCTGTTTGCATAGTCATATCAGCCCTTCACAATATGGAATGATCAGAACACAGAAGGTCACTTGGTGGTGAGTCTGTTTCTTGGCTAGGAGTCTTTCCTCAGTTTCTCACTGACTATCATAGACAGATTTTGGGGGTAAGGGAAAAGGATTAGAGATATTTTTACCTGTACTTTGGAGAGGATGAAAGAGTAGGGGAGGAAAGAGAAAATGAGAGAGTGGCTTGCTGATTAATAATCCACCTATAAAAGCTGTGACCAGAAGGCATGATTCAGGTTGGGCTCAGGTGAATGAAAGCTATTTTCTCATATGCCTATCCTAGTACATCTCTGCAGGATTGTTCTTTTGGGAAATGTGAGTTATTTACTATGGCTATTGAAATGTGGCCTTAAAATGCACATTGGTTTTGAATTGGGGGTGGGAAGGGAAAGAGGGAGGTGAGAGGGGTGCTAGGAATATTTGGCCACTACTTAGGGGAGGCCATGATGCTGAAGTTTGAGTACAGTGCAGCTTTCAAGTGGAGCAATAACATTTGTCTTAGAAAAATTGTGACACCGTGGAATTTTTTGTATCTCAGTGTCTAGAAATGCTAAGACATTACTTAGGTTGCCTATAGAAACAGAAAGGATCTGAGTAGCTTCACAAAGGGATGGAAACCTGGAAAGGGCTTTGCCTTTTAATTGCACAGTATAGCAAGCAATATAAGAGAAACTTCCTGAAATTTTCTTCACTTTCCCTGCTCTGATAGAGGACATGAGGCTTATTTTGCCATTTCCCAGACCTTCCCACTTAAGTTTTGTCAAGTGTACAGCATCTATGAGAAAGGTTGTCTTGGCTTAGAGACTTCCCTGAGTACTAGGGCTAAGCAGTGGGAGGAATGTGTATGGGCCGAGGATCACTGTGCTGTACATCATTCCTGTTTTTCCTCCTTAACCTAAATTAACTGGGAGGTTAGAGATGCCTCATATTCTAGGAAGAAACCTTGCAGATTCATTAGTCTGACACCAGAAGATGGCTGGAATTAAGGTGTTATTATTAGGAATGCTTTGCTGCTAAATGTTTCTAACACAGTTTAGATAACTCAGGCTGTCCAGGTGTTCATTCCTTTATAGTGGATGGTTTACAGTCTCAGGAATCTAAATGCTGTTTGGGAGTCAAGGTGGAAGAGATACTTCAGCTTTCCCTGATTGCCAGTTAGAAGAGGAAACTGTTGTGATTGAGGCCTTTGCCTTCATATTAAATGGGCTGTCCTTTGAATTACATACAGGGCTGAAAAGATTGTTTCCTTATCCATGAATGTCTTCTTTATCTTCTTCTTTTCCATTATGATTTGAAAGAAGAGGGAAGAAAACTTTTTGGTTAGCACATAATTAGGTGAGGCTTCCTAGAGGGAAGCTTAGACATTATTTAGGGGAGCTCCTTGCTGGCCTCCCAATTTGCCTATCTGGGTACCTTCCAGGAGGGGTTGGTCTACTCCATCTTAATATAGGTGAGTTCTGGCTGGACAAGACTAGGGAGAGGGGTGGGAAGTGCAGAGAGGTGAACACTTGGCTGATATTTCCACATCTTTAAAGTTTCTGAGCCAATGAGTTGGGGTCAGGGGGAATAATCCTTGCATTAAAATTTAATTTTAATGTTCCTATTACCAATTTTCTATTACCAATTTTCTGGAGGGTTGCAAAACCTAGTAATCCAGAGTGACATTTTGTCCCTTTTATTACACCTTCTGGACTCTTTCTTCACAATAATGTTCTACTTTATTTAAAAAAATGAATAACTCTAGGTAAAAGATATGGGAAAGACTACTAATTAAGTGACTTCCTTAGCTTATTATACAGTTTGGTTGTCAACATTTGTTGCATAAGAATTGAGCAAGTGCTTACTAGATGTTTTCTTTGAGCAGTACTTTGGTCCAGTAACTTGTTCCCAAAGTTATAAGGAAGATTTTAGAGGAAGAATTTATTTTCCACCCAAGCAAGTCTTACTTTGATCAAATAGTAATGGGGAAAAAATCCTGTTTCTGTCCTTGTATTGCAGATTCACATGCATGCATGTGTTTATGTATTCATAATGAAGGAAGGGAAGATATGATGGGCACAGTGGAGTGAGCAGGGTACAGTGGGGGGCTGGAGCCCACTGATTGGTTCTTTCACTGTACATGACTTTAGCCCCTTGTGTTTCTCTGCCTTCTGTCTTTGGGACACTGTTGGCTTGGGCAAGAACCCTGCTATGTTGTCTGTGGTGAAGTGATTCACGGGAGACAAAACCCTGGTTATTCCAGAAGATTGAGTAAAAATGATTTTGAGGAAAGTACATTTGTTCGTCACACATTGCTTCTGTGTTTTATACAGTTGAATTGAAATACAATTATCTACTGACTTGTTAAAATTTTTGATAAATTTATTGGTACCAAATAGACTTCTCTCATGATCTTCTGCATGGGTGCTTTTTTTCTTTCTGGTTCCCAGGTGCTGTTTCCTCAAAGAAGTGACTTGAGGTCTTTCCAGAGCCTTCAGGCCCAGCGGCAGCTGCAGCGTCACCAGCCCAGTCAGTACTGGGCTGGCAGAGTGGCCACTGCCACCGCCAAGAACCAGGGACCACGCAGGGGCCAGTGGTCCAGGCAAGGGTGACCAGCCGCTGGTGGCCGCCAGAGGATGACTATGCCGAGGAAGTGGAGCCCAAATAGGAGTGGGGGCCCGGGAGGCCTAGGGTAGGAGTAGCTGGTGGGGTGTTCCTGGGCTCATGGAACCAGTGTAGCAGAAGGGCTGTGGGGTTCCCCTGGAGCCGGGCGGGCGTCCCTGGCCCGGGCCGCGGGTCTTCTCCCGCAGGAGATCATCTACAAGCTGCTGCCCTACACGGAGCGGCTGAGTGCTGAGTCACACATATAGCCAGCCTAGATCGAAAGCAGCCTGGGCCGGGCCATGCAGCTCCAAGAGCTGTGGCCCGGAGGCCTCTTTTGGAACAAGAAACTCTCCACATACACATGACTTTGTGAGAGAAAATTTAGCAAAGAAGAGCATGTTCTTTTTATCAAGTTATTGTAGGAGCTGGCATCAATTCCAAAACTGGAAATCAGCATGATGCAGGGATTTGCTCGGTTCTTGATCAATCTGCTAAAGAAAAAAGAACTTCTCTCAAGAGATGATCTGGAGTTACCTTGGAGGCCACTTTATGACATGGTGGAAAGAATATTATATTCCAAAACAGGGCAACTGGGATTAAATTTCTTGCCTAATTCTGTATAAAATGTTCTTAAAAGGGAAGTGGGTGT
The DNA here is from genome assembly GCA_029593785.1 of Cabassous unicinctus. Lineage (NCBI taxonomy): Eukaryota > Metazoa > Chordata > Mammalia > Cingulata > Chlamyphoridae > Cabassous > Cabassous unicinctus. The sequence continues at coordinate 13,463 of JAQZBX010066997.1, forward strand.
GGCTCAGTGGATAGAGCCCCCATTTACCATATGGGAGGCCCGGGTTCGCGTCTCGAGGCCTCCTTGTGAGGGCACGCTGGCCTGAGCGGTGTGGTGGGCTGATGCAGCAACCTCACAGCAGGAAGGGGGTGTGGCACAATGGATAGAGCACCCATTTACCATATGAGAGGCCCGGGGTTCGCTTCCCTGCCCCTCCTCGTGAGGGCAGGCTGGCTCACGCGGCGCCGTGGGCTGATGCGGCAAGACCTCACAGCAAGGGGGAGATAAGCAGACTCAGAGAAGACACTCAGCAAATGGACACAGCAGCAGAAGCAGCAAAGGGGGGGATAAATAAATAAAATAAATAAATCTTTAAAAAAAAAATGTTCTCAAAACACTCATGAAAAACTACTGACTGTATTTTCCAGCAGATGCCACAGCTGAGATGCCAGAAGAAGAGTGGCTTTTGGTGTGCCTTTTTGATATAAGAATGGAAAAGGCTGTCACTTATTTTGTAATATTTCTTCCTACTTCCCTTCCTTCAGAACTTTATCATAAAGGCTTTAAATTTTGGTTTGATGAACTAACTTGCTTTTGGGTTTCAGTACAAAATCTCCCACAGTGGGAGGGGCAACGAGTAAATCTCTTTGCTCTAGCTCCTAGAAAACATGGGGTACATAGGTTCACATCCATATGTACCAAAGATATTTACAAGTATTCTGAGAATCTTGAACTTCCCAGTGGGAAACAGTCAAGTATTATTCCCAAGATTTTAAACAAATGCTTATGCTATAGGACATGCTGTAATATGGGTCACTGCCATGATGGGTAGACTAAGTAAGCTGGAGTAAAAACACCTGTCTGGGTTGTTCAATAACATCACATTGTTTTATCATCCTTCAAATAATGGACATGTGGCACTGGCTGAATAAGTTGATGAAACTATTTCAGAGGTTGCCAAATAGTGTTGTTAGAAGATTGCATTGTGACAGATATAAGAAGCCTTCTTTGTTATCTCCTGTGCCTGATAGCCATAAGCTTCCTGATCAAGATGCTACAGACTTTATACAATTCATTATTCAGCCTGTCCTCTTGACTATGTTTAGCAAAACTGGTAATCTAGAAGCAGCCCTGGCTCTGCAGAATCTTGCACTCATGAGACCTGAGTTAGTAAATCCCCTGTACTGGGAAGAACATATCCTGCGTTAGACACATTAACAGAAACTCATCAGCTCACAGCTACTTTAAGTTGTGTAATTGGAGTAGCCCACAGTTTGTTATCAGGAGGAAGATGGTTTACTGAAGGTCCAACACACATGCTACCTCTGTTGATGACAGCATTGTTGGGGGTGCATCCAAATGACTTTAGTAAATGCATGATAACATTGCAATTTATAGCAACATTTTCCACTCTGGTGTCTTTAGTAGATTGTTCATCTGTACTTCAAGAAAGAAATTACCTCACAATGATGATGTATTGAAAGGAGAGGAGCCAGACAAGGAGTTACTATGAAATCCTCAACTTTTGTCTGAGAATACTCAAGTGGTTGAGAAGAATTTGCTTTCTTATAGGGAGCATCTTATAAAGATTCTCCAAAAAATGTTACTTTTAGCTTGTAAACAGGGTTACACTCTGTCTTGTACCTTTTGCATCATCTTCTTCATTCTAATACTTGTCTACCCTACAGAATACTGAAGTGTGCCAGGTGGCTTTGACTAACTTCCTACTGAATACTTTCCTATCAAGGACTGGGGCAAACCAGCATATTTGTGGAATCTGAGAATCCAGTGGCATGTTCCTTCAGAAGAAGTGGCTTTTGCCTTCTATCTCTTGTACTTCTTTTTTTGACCTGAGATCATCAAACTCCAAAATTGTGGGGATGGAGAAATTGAAATGTCTAGAAGTGATGTTCTACAGAGTCTGACATTAGTACATAGGCATCTACTTGGGCCAGGAAACCTCTTACCTCCATTGAAAGGAGAGGCAGCTACTCACTTGGTAACAAGTATGGTGTCCTTGGAAGAGACAAAGTTGTATAATATTCTTGAATATGATCTATACAAAGAGAACCACCGGGTAGTAATTGCTAGGGTCATAAGGAAACTCTTGAACCATACTTGGTAATTCAGAAGATGACACCACATCATTGTTTCTTATCATAAAGATTACTGGAGAACTTTTCCAGTTTCAAGGATCTCAAAAGCATGAGTTTGACTCCTGTTGGAAGAAGTTTAACCTAGTAAAGAAATCAATGGAAACTCATCTCTATGGGAAAAAAACAACATATTATAACACTGCTGATTGACAGGGTGATGTTGCAGCATGAGTTAATAACACTAAATGTTGAAGATTGTGAAAACAAAAAAATGAACCAAGATATGATCAGAGATCGTCTTCATTTATCTACAAGTTCATATAGTCAGGTCAGGAATAAGGCTTAGGAAACATTTTTTGCTATACTGGAAGCATATAACTTCTGTTGTAGAGATATGTTTCCCTTGGTTTTGGAATTCTTATGGCCAGATAGATGAGATGTCACACAACAGCAGTTCAAGGGTGGC
>JAQZBX010066998.1:0-16010 GCA_029593785.1 Cabassous unicinctus
TTAATGTCAAACAGTATAAAAATGCAACATTAAAGGTTTATTCTTTTTCAAAGTTTCTCAAGTCATCAATGTCTTTTAGTAAAAGTTTTCATCCTAAAAATCAGTATGCAAATAAGAAACTTTGTTTTTTCCTTGGAGAAACAAGTTTTATCACTTTTAAAAGAAAATAATGTTCAAACCTGCTTTCTCAAAGTCAAATCCTGAAAAGTAGCTTTTTATTTCAAATTGTTACAAATGATTTGGTCTGTTACCTAGAAAAAGGTAAAATACTAAAAATAGTTAAATTCATGAGATATATTATAAGTTGAATGACGTACTTGAACCTGTTGTACAAGTAAAATAAATTTTCTAACCTTATGACAATTAAAGTTGTAGGAATAGAAAGTTCATATAAATACTTAAAAAGTTTTTAAAATTTCTGAAAATTTAATAATATTTCAGTATAATAGTAAATAAAAGTATAATGTTATGAATCATAATTTTAATTATTTTAAAATATAATATTAATATGTGTCACAGAAACTATCTTTCTGCCTGGAGGTTGAGAGGCAGATCCTTTAACTCAAGTTTAAAAAACAACAACAACAACAAAAAACACAAGTCTATAACTACAAAAAGAAAGCAGCCATTAGGGGCTGTGAGGGTAGTGCATAACAGTAAATTATAGTAAAGTAAAATGACACCACTACAGCAGGCAGCAGTCCCAAATATTGCTAGTTTGTTGCAAAAAATTAATATCCAGTTATATCATTATCACTTTGTTTTTAACCTTGCTAAGGCTTTCTTTAGTATCTTCTTAAACAAGTCAAGCCAGCCTGCATTCCCCTTCCTGTAAAATAGCCAACAATAAATCCAGTTTATATTCAACACTGTGAGCAACAGCCCCAATTCTAATTATAATGCTAACAACAAAACCAATGCAGGTATTAAAATGACAAGTTAATGTATTGCCCCACAGCCCAAATAGGAAATAAAAATTTGTTTTTACCTATGTCTCAAACTACACAAAATAAAGATTTTAAGGTCATTCTAATCATGCTACTAAGAATCTTAAATGCGTAAGAAATAGAAGTTTATTCATTGGATGTCTGCTAGTTAAAACTCTTATTATTTTTTGTTGTTACACAATCTACTGTAGTTATGAATTATGTATAACATACTTAAATACTAATCAAAACTTCAGTACAATACATTGCATGCTTAAGTAATTGAATAATAAAATACGCATACATGTATTTTATTAGATGTATATGTAAATCTCTTGTTTTGAGTTTGGACAGTCCTGAAACCAAATGTATTAAGAAAAAGTTTGGTAAGTATTGTTCAAACCTAAAAGTAAATCATCATGCAGAAAATTTTGTTAATCAACAAACCAATGCCTTACTAGTTAACACTTTTCATATTTCAGGGAAAATATTGAAAATTAAAATAGTAAGCACATCAAGGATGTTTTGTAACAAATTAAAAGAGATAAAGTAAATTTCAAAAGGTATTGTAGTACTCCCTGGAGGAGCTGACAACTCTCCCAGGGACTGATGCATAAACCTTAAAATGTACTGCCCAAGGACTGTTGTGTACCTTCCTGAGGAGGCTGGTCCCTTCCTCAGGAATTAGCAAAATACTCACAAGTTGGCATCTATAGTATCAAATTCATTAATCCTAAACACAGTCAACCAAAACTCTAGTATCAGTTGCTAATTACAATGCTTCCCAGCTGAAAGATAAATATTGGTAAGTATATATATATAAAATTGTTCTATTTATCTGTCATTCTGTAACTTTGTTCAATATTGACTTAATCTTTTAATTGATTATGTTATTTATGTTTCTCACTCTAATTGTCAGTATAAGCTTATTAAACTAAATATACATATTGGCATTTATCTTGTATCTATCCAGGACTCTAGCCAACAATAAGCCAAGTATATCAGTGTGTCCCCTGGTTTGGTAAGCATGTGAATGTATGTATACATGTTATAAAAGATTGGAATATAACTGTTAAACTCCTTTTTATAAACAATCCTTCACTTATTTTATATTCTTTCAATTATTAACAAAAATACACTAATTAAATATCAATAAAAGGTCCTGGCACAAGAAATGTCCAATACAGCCACCATGTGTCAATATCGTGTCTTTAAGGCTTTATACTTTACTCGTTCTGCCTTCCCACAAGCATGTTTTTATCCTCATTGAATCCTCCTCAAAAACGCTTTTAACACAACTCTATAAATTTCTCCAAAATTCTCTTACCCAAGCAAATAACCCCAAGGGTGAAGCTATTGTTGAAAAAAGTAATCACATGCTGAAATTGATGTTACCAAAACAAAAAGGTGGAAATGGTGAGGTGCAAGAATGATTATATGAAGCATTATTTACAATAAATTTTCTAAACTAAAGGTCAGAATCAGATACATCAGCAGCAGAGTGTTTCTGGCAAAAATCAGGCAAAAATACAGAAGCAAAAATTAGACAACCAGTTTATTGGAAGAATGAAGATAATAATCAATGGGAGGAGGCAGAAGTTATGTTAAGATATGGGGTTGAGGTTTTGCTCTTATCATTACAGATAAAGGAGACCAGCTTTGGGTCCCATCCAGATGTCTGAAACCTAGACATGAACAAGCTGAAGAAGCTGACACAATAAGCAGAAATGATGTAAAAGGCAGAACGTCACTCTAACACAGTTATTGCTTGCTATGCTTACCTTGACCACCACAGCAGTAAGTAGTGCACCTTCACATAATTATACATATTGGGCTTATATTACTAATCCACCCCTTTTGGAATTATTGACCTAGGGGTATGAATCCTACCCTGTTTATATTAATCAGTCTTTTCAATGGGCCCATTGATTCTCACCTTCCTCTAAAACCTGAGGAGGAAGGGAAATTTATTGAAAATTTAACCTTGCCTTTTCTTGAACCACCTATCTGCACAGGATCCATCAATCCATGTATACAGCCCTGAAATCACAGTATGGTTATATCTGAAAGAAATCAAACTGAAATTTATACTCTTATATTCCCTTCTCTACCCTATTGACAAAAAGCTATGGTAAATCATACATGTCCAGTATCAAATAGATTACAAAGTGATAAATGGCATGCATGCCATGGTTCATATGAGGTTGTGCTCTTTAATGATTCCTATGGAATTATAAAGGATCAGGTCCTTATAGGGATACTGAAACCTAATGTGAACGCAACCATAAATTTGACAATTAATAATTCAACTAAACAACTAAAGAAAGTGATCTTTATTTTTGGAATTTTGGGGACATCATAAGTACAAATACGTCATTAAATTGGACTCATCAGGGAAGATTTATCCCACAATCCTGGGATGATGTAATTAATAAAACTCAAACCCATTTATGGAAGGTCTTTTTAGGAATCGGACATACCTTTGAGGGGCAAGGCAACAAAACCAAATCCAATATATCCTTGGTAAAGAAGTCAACTCAGTTTTTGACCATTTGTGTAAGAGACCGAATAGTGTTTGTTATAGGAGCAGTCACAATAACACATAACAATATTAGTTGTCTCAATTATTCCCTATATGCTTGTATAAAAAATTCCTACATAAAAGAAAATCAAGCCCTCTTTTTAGCTCATAGGTGAAGAGGATTGTGGCTTCCAGTTCAAATGTCAAGATATTGGCAGCAATCCCCAGAATCCCAAATTTTATGGCATTTTCTTGATCATTATCTAAAAAGAACAAAGAGAGTGATAGGTCTCATTATCATGGGAATATTAGCTTTAATTGGAGTTATTACTGCTGCAGCAATTGCTGGTACTGCCTTACATCGAGGAATACAAACACAACAATATGTTAAAGAATGGCATAAAAATGCAAGTGAGATGTGGCATAGTCAATCACATATAGATCTAGAGTTAAATAAAAGAAGGAATGATTTAGAAAATGCAATAGTACTTTTAGGAAATCAAATACATAATTTAAACCTATTAAGACATCTTAAATGTGATTGGAATGAAAGCACCTACTGCATTACTACTACATTACTCCCTTGCCATATAATAATAGAGAGCATGCAGAAAACACCAGGTGCTGAATTTTGGAATAAGCTATGTGAAAATTTGAATACAATAAATCCATTTCATTGGTGGAAGGAGAAATCCATCCAATTGTCTCTTTGAATGATGTTGGGAGTATTGATAGTTGCCATTATCATAATGTGTATAATGTGCCAGTGCTTGCTCAATTATTTGCAAAAGAAAAATAACCATAATAGTTTGTTGAGCACTTTTATGTTAAGGGCAATATCACAGAACTCAAATAATAACAGTAAGCACATAAGATAAACATGGCTTTCCCTTTGTTTTATACTGCTTAATATTGAAAAACTTTAACGTGATTTTGTATTTTCTCATATAGTTCTCTGAAGCCAACAGTGAACCTTCTGAGAATTAATACAATGGAAACTCACAAAGCCATTTACTACTCTGCTGAGATTTAATAGTTTGATTGCTAGAATAGCATGCTGAAAAAGAAAAATAAACTCTAAGCAGTTTACAATATAGATATAGATATGGATAGATATAGATATAGATATAGATATAGATATAGATATAGATATATCTTATACTCTGGAATTCTTTTATCTTCCCAGCCATGATGGGTATTCAGGGTGCTGATAAACTTAAATCTTTCTCTGAATAACAGCTCTTGTCAAAAGATGTGAAAATGTAATGCGTCTGTTAGGTGCAAGAGCATGGAAACATAGTACACTTAAGAAATCCTGATTGGTCCCTGAGGATGACGGGATAGCCAATGATGGGTAAGATTCCTCAGGGTAGGAACAACCTAAGACAGGCACAGTCGATGGGGACCATCAGGAAAATTAGAGGGCTTACGGTGTTAGGTTCCTCACTCCTCCTACAGGAGGGTTACTGATGAGGAAACTACTTTTTTTCTCATAAGTCATCCTGTACAGAGATCAGCAGTTTTCAGAACCCTGCTATTGTCACAGGCCATATTAAAGATACAAAAATTCTAAAAATAAGCTGTTTTAGTAATAAATAAAAAATGCAGAAATGATGGAGAACAGAAAGAAACAGTATGTCTTTAAAAATTTTCTGAAGCAGTGGGTTATGATAGGAAAAGAATGCATGACCTGCATCTAAGCAGAAAACCACCAAGGACAGTACATGCAAGCACTGGAGATGACTCAGATGAGGCACCTCTGTTCCCACAACAGGTTCTCAATAGCTACTAAGAAAAAATAAATAGTTATGCTAAAAATATAATCATGTAATAAATAAACACATGCACAGTAGTGAATCCTTTGTTTAACTTCTTGCAATAAAAGCCAGGATGGGAAGCAGTCCAGGGTTCTTCTCCTTTACAGTGGAGGGTCCCCTGACTCCATCTTTCTTTCATATAAAGTCTCATTTCATTTCATCTGTGGCACCGTCTTCATAGTACCTGTTCCAAAATTCCAACACAAGACACCTGACATCACTTGGTTTTGTTTTTTTTTCTCATTTGTTTTGCTTCTCACTTACCACCCCCCCCCTTTTTTTTTTTTCGCCTATAAACACTCTTGCTCTCATTTTCACTTTGAACTGGTTTGGAGTAGATTCCTTCAGTTCCTTGCATGTGAACTCACAATAAATCATTTTCTTACTGAAAGATTTGTTTCTTCTTTGTGGTGCTGGATCAGGAGGACCAAGCTATTGGAAATACTCATTCTCATGGTAAGAAATTTTTGAGCCAGCCAGGAGCTGTGCTGCTTTGCGATGCAGCCCCACCCCCACCCCGAGTAGCCCTGATCTATGTCTTGTCAGCTGTGGAGCCTCTTTTGGTTACTAACCCCCTTTTCTAGCAGATTCCAAGGGATTTTTTTGGCTGGAGGTGCTGGGTGAGGTTTCTACCATAGACAGACACTGGGCACTTTGTGTGAAGGTGATTCTGAAGCTGGGTTTTTCCCTGTGTTTCATTAGCATGTGAAATTCTTTCTTCTGTTCTGATCTGTGCTTACTTTAAATTTGTCAGTCTGCTACTGCCTAGGAGACTGTTGGATTGGTTCTGTCAATCTGCTTGTGCCAAGGGGACTGTTGAATGTTGAGGTGGTCTGATTTTGTGAGTATGGACCTGGTGGGTTTGAGTCCCATTATCTGTGATCTCAGATTTTGGGTTTACTTGTTGATTTTGTAATCACATTTTTTCTTGAAGTTGGGGAACCTGTTGACTTTGAGGAGGTCCTGTTCTTGAAGTTCTGTCTTCATGATTTCTCTTGGTGTTACCAAGCCATGGGAAACTCAGAATGTGCTGGCTGTATTTCCTCTAGATCGTAAATGAAAATTGTTCTAAACTTGGAGAGTACCCCCTTAAGAAAAGGAAAATTATTTTCTTTTGCAATGTTGCCTGGCCACAGTATAAATTGGATGATGGTGAAAGGTAACCTAAAATGAGTCTTTGTCAATACAATCTTGCAATTGGATTTGTTTTGTAAGAGAAAAATTACAAATGTGATGAGATACTTCATGTTCAAATTTTCTTAGAATTGTAAATGACCATGAAACCTTGGTAAAATATAAATTACTAGTTTTAAAGAGACAAAATAAAGTGCCTCAACAGCCTTAAACAACTGAAGGGGATATTCTGTTGCCTCTTCCACCACCCCTTGTGGGTTCAGTGGTACGTCCTGATGCCCCTCCAACACCTCATCATCATCTAGGAGAGGGCACAGCTGGAGGAATGGCTTCTCCAACCACACCCATAGTGGTGTACAATTTGTTCAAGGAACAGCCACTTCTGAGGTAGAGCAATTCCCAATGCACCAAGTCCCTTTAAGTCTTGATGATCAAGTACAGTCTCAAGGATTCATGCAGTTACACATCCTGTTCTCAACCTCTGATTTAATAAATTTAAAAAGTAGCAACCCTGACTCTAAAGAAGATTCTGAACAAATGAGAAGCTTGTGTCTATCTTTGCCATATTCACACCTAATTGGGTAGATATTCAGGCATTATTGAATGTTTTACTGTCTCCAGAGCAAAGCTGTATGGTTCTGGATAATGGTAGACAAGAAGATGAACATCTGAGGGAAGGGGCCCTCAGAACCCTGTTTTTGCTGACCCTGGAGATGCTGTTCCTGAAGCAGGTCCTCAATAGGACCCAAACAAGCCCATGGAGTGCACCCAATTGAATGACTAGATGGTATGCATTTTCACTGTTTTAAATATTGGGGTTCCTAGAAAAAAAAAGGAATTCATCAGGAATATAATGAGAGTACCTCAGCCTTTTTGGAAAAAACTTTTGAGGAATACCATAGATACACTGATGTATATCCAAGGAAGACTGAGAATTCTAGGATAACTAATATGACCTTCATTAGCCAAAGTACTACAGACATCCATCATAAATTGCAGAAAATAGAAGGTGGGCTTTTGATGCCTATGACAATGCTAATAGATGTTGCCTTCAAAGTATACAATAACTGGCAACAAAGCCAGAAGCAAAAGCTAGAACATCAGACAGCATGGCTAGCAGTCACTCTGAGTGGAAACAAACTACAAGGGGAGCTGAGACAAGGGATTTAAGAAGTGAGGTGATAGGATTACTAAAGAACAGTGTGTTTATTGTAAGGAAAAAGGACATTGGAAAAAGAATGTCCCAAATTGGTAAAAAAAAAAAATGATAAAAGGGAAAAGCAAAGTAGATATGATGGCCCATGGGCTTAAGTCTGAGGGTTCTGATTAGGAGGGGCCCAAGGATATTGTCAGCACTTTCATCTGCCATTCCCATCTCCCACCAAGAACCTCAGGTAAAAATAAAGGTGGGAAGTAAGCTGAGGGTGTTATTCATTGATGCAGGGGCAGCCTATTCAATACTGAATTAGGAATTAGCCACAAAAACAAATGAGCAGATAATGATAATTGGAGTAAAATGTCAGAGCACACCTAGAATGCTTTTACAGACCCTGGATTGGAAAATTGGAAAGGGATATTCATACATCAACTTTTGTAGATACCTGACTGTCCTATAGCCCTGTTGAAAAGAGACTTGATGACCAGATTAAATACTCAAGTTGTGTTTTAAGAAGAGGAGGTGAAAATTTGTGTATCCTCTGACAAAGGACTGCATTTGCAAGCTGCCCTACTATAAGCCAAAGAACCTGAAAAGGACCATGTACCAGCCCACATTTTGGAGCAAGTTATCTCTGAACTATCTAACAGCCTCCCCAGTAAAATTTGAGCTCAAAACAGGAGCAAATCAACACAAGGCCCACCAATAACCTGTATCATTGCATGGTAGGAAAATAATTAAACCAGTAATTGAGATGTTAAAAGGAGCTGGTCTTATTAGCTCTTGTCTCCATATAACACACCTATACTCCCAGTCTTGAAGCCTGGCACTAGTAATGAGTCTGTACATTGGAATCAAAAGATGCTTTCTTTTGCATACCCATGGCTTTTGAGTCACAGGAAATATTTACCTTTGAATAAGAAGAGTAAGACATGAAAACTGAAGAACAACTTACATGAAATATTTTACCACAAGGGTTTAAGAATTCCTACCACCAGTTTTGGGGGATCTTAGTGAAAGATTTATGGGATTTTCAATTGAATCAAGGCATCTTGCTCCAATATGTAGATGACACACTAATAGCCAGTGAAACTGCAGAAGATTCAGATGTCAAGCCCAAGTTTAATTATATGACTGCTAAATTAGAAGATTATTTTCAGGTGTCCCCAATGTATACCTCAACCTAGGATGAAAATATTTAGATATTTATTATGGGAATTGGCTCATACAATTATGGGGGTTGACAAACCTGAATTCTGTAGAGCATGCCATAAACTGGAAACTCCTAAGAAGGTGAAATTGAATTCCCCAGGAGAAGCTGCCTGACTGAAATAAAGAAATAATTTCTTCTTTCTGGCTTCTGAAATCCTCAGTTCTGGCTGGAGGCAATATATCTCAGGTCTCCACAATGTGTACTTCAACCCAGGATGAGTAAGTTTGGTTAGTAGCAGAGTGGAATTTTACATGGAAGTGTCCCTGTTATATAGAAGAGAGAGATGTCTCCACTCAGCCAACCCAGTAGGTGATCTACCCCATTCTAAACATGATAGTACAATTTTTCCTTGGAAAGATGAATGGCCAGTCATGGTCCCACTGAAAGAGTATGATGGCTCAGAGTTGTCAGCTTTCTTGCCTCCTGATGGAGCTGGTTGGCTCTGTGGTTCTACCTTCTGGCCATATTTGCTCTATAATTGGGTAGGGAGATGTGCTATTGGGTACTGCTTTCTACCTGGACAGATATTTTAAAATTTACCCAAGACCCTATGTAATATTAAAGCTTTGGAGAACCATTTAGGTTGACATAAAGAAGCCATGAACTCAGTCAGATTTAAAAGAATCTTACAATGGTGGGAATGGCCTCTATCACATTTTTCCAGGAGGAGGAACACTAGATGATCTCATGCAGGTCATTCCCCTGGTAAATGTTACTACTTAATTTATTCTAGGAGCTAAGCAAAGACTCACTTTGTTAAATAAGGAAATGGCCCAGATAGAAAGGTTGTCATCCACAATAGATGGCTTTAGATATATTAACTGCAGCTCAAGGGAAATTGTGTGCTAATTGATATAAAATCCTTTGTTGACTGAAGATGTAAGCAGCGCTAAATGTCATTAACTGGTTATAAAAGCATATCCAACTATGAAATACCCTTACCTTACTAGGCCAGAGCTTGCTTGACCAAACAAATGGACAAAATAATCTAGCCAAATTGATACATGAACTTAACTATCATAAATGGTAATTCTATGTTCAACATTCTGAGAAACCAACAAACTGATTTACACAGTGGCTTCCCATTTTACATTCCTACCAACTATGTACAAGTGTTCAAATTTCTCCACATCATCACCAATGTTTTATACTGCTAGACTTTCCAAAACGATATACTAGAAATGGGTTGGCTTTTACAATGGGGATTTATTAGCTTACAAGTCTGGGGCCATGAATATATCCAAATCAAGCCATTATTGATAATTTTTCCCCAAAGACAGGCTGCTGGCAATCCTGGACTCCTCTGTCACATGGTAAGGCACATGGCAACATTTGCTGGTTTCTCCCTACTCTTGCAGGTTTCATTACTTTCAAATTCTGGTTTTCATGGCTTTCTTTCTCTCTTTCCATATTCATCTTATTTATTAAGGACTCCAATAAAAGGATTAAGACCCACCCTGGAACATGCCTTAATTGGTTACTTCAGTTGAAGTAAACTAATCAAAAGGCGTTTACCTGAATTGACCTAATCTAAAGGTCCCACCAAAATAGGTGCACACCCTAAGGAATGGACCAACTTTAAGAACCTGATTTCCATGGGTGCATGCAAACTCAGATTACTGCAGCAACAATTGTTATTTTATGTTTTTTATTAATAATGTCATTCTACTGAATGTGAAGCTTAATTTCATTGTGGTTTTGATTTGTATTTCCTTAATGGTAAATGATTGCTGAGTAATTTTTCATGCAGCTATTGGCCATTTATATATCTTCTATGGAGAAATGGCTATTTGAGTCATTTGACCTTTATTTCCTTGGTGTACCTTTCCGGGAATACTAGGTTGATGTGTGAAGTAGATGGAGCTAGATCCTTTTCCATTTCCTAATTTCAAAAATCTATTTAAAATGTCCTCATATAAAGGACATATCAGATATTAAACTGATAAGAGTAGATATTACAAGTGATCTTAGCCAAAAGGCCAAGAAATGATTGTTTAACCATTTTTTAATTGAGTTGTTTGTCTTTTGCTTGCTCAATTGTAGATGACCTTTATGTATTCTAGATATTAAATCATGATATAAAATGATTTGCTCTATTTCCTCCGAATCTGTGGGCTATCCTTTCATTTTCTTCATAATTTATTTGATGTACATACATTTTTAAATTTTGATGAAGTGCATTTTATCAACTTGTTCTTTTGCTTCTCATGTTCTTGGTGTCTTATCTAAAAATATCATTGCCAAATCAATGACCATGAAGAGTTTCCCCTATTTTTTTATTTTAATGACATTAAGAAGACATTGAGTGTGCTCAAAGAGTCACTTGAAGGTTTGAATAGAAAAATAACAGAGCTTATGGGAATGAAAGACACAATGGATGAGATTAAAAATACAATAGAGCATTCAACAGCAGATTTTATGAGGCAGAAGAAAGTATAAGCCCAGAGATTGTGGGGCTTGTGCCCTGGAGTTTGCAGAGAGTCTGGCGACCATCCTGATCCTCAAAAGGGTAGAGCCTCACCCCACTTTTGAGAGAGACCATAGTCACTGCACGAGCACTTAGAAGAGGTGAGACTGCTGCTCCATCAGGCCTGGAGTTAAGAACATTGATCTAGAGATGACTCTCAGGCCTTGAAATCTAATGGTGGTTGCCCTGTAGTGTTGCAGAATTGTTTGGGGACAATGATCCCTGTTTCATTCCAATTTTTCATTATTAGAATAGTCATTTCTATCCTGTTTGTCCCTCCATTGAATATTGGAAGAAGATAACTGGTTTTCTAGGTTTCACAGGTTAACAGACCAAGGAGAATTGTGCTCCAGGACAGCCCACACTCATAATTGGTTATGATGAGACTGTACTTAGCATTGTTTCTGAAATGTCTTAAAGCCTACAGTAGGTTATGATGGAATGAATGTATTTTGCATGTGGAAAGAAAACATGTCTTTTGGAGGTCCAAATGGTGAAATGTGGTGGTTTTCAGCTGTGACCCAGTAACCCATCTTCTTAAATTTAATTCATTCCTGTGGTTGTGAATCAATTGTTAAGTAGGACATTTTGATGCAATTATTTCAATTAAGATATTCAATTAGAATAGTCATTTCTATCCTGTTTGTCCCTCCATTGAATATTGGAAGAAGATAACTGGTTTTCTAGGTCTAAAGCATTCAGGATGGGTCTTAATCCTACACTGGAGTCCTTTATAATCAGAATGAAATTCAAATAGAAAGCCACAGGAACCAAGAAGTTGAAGGTCATTGGAAGCTCAAAGAAAATGGAAAGATCAGGAGAGGTGGCCATGTGCATTCTCATGTGACATGGAAGCCATGTCCAGGATTACTAGCAGCAAGCCCTAGAATGCCAGTCTTTGAGAAGAAAGAATCACCTTGATGACACCTTGATTTAGACTTTCTCCTAACCTCAATTATGAGGGCTAACAAATTTCCCCTGTTTAAGTCAATCCATTGCATGCTTGAGCAGCCAAGGAAACTAAAACAGGGTTTAATATCCAGAATTTATAACAAAAACCTACAAATCAACAACAAAAAGACAACCAAACCAATAAAAAACTGCACAAAATACTTGAATAGACACTTCTCCAAAGAGGATACACAAGTGCTCAATAAACACATGAGCAGATGCTCACAATCATTAGCCATTTCTGTAAAGCAAAGTAAAACTTCAATGAGATACCACTTCACAATGACTAGAATAGCTGCTATTGAAGAAAAAGAAAACAACAAATTTTAGAAAGGATGTGGGGAAACAGGAGCACTCATTCATTGTTGGTTATACTGTAAAATGGTACAGCTGTTGTAGAAAACAGTTTGGTGCTTCCTCACAAAATAAAGTATATAATTACCATATTCTTGCTGTTCTGATTTGTGTCTTTTGTGGACCCCAGAAAATTATGTTCTTAAGCTAACCCTTTCTCATGCATAGGAGCCTATTGTATGTGGGGTCTTTTTTATTAGATTTAATTAAGAGACCTTGATTGAATTGCTTTAGAGCCTTTGCACTATGTGAGTGAAGCATGACCCAGGTTAGGTCTCTGCCTTCTTGCTGGGGTCTTATATAAACTGAGAATTGAAAACAGAAATGTACAAAGACAGCTGTCATTTTGACCCTGGCATGTGAGAAAAAGGACTCCAGAATTGCTTACAGCTGGAAAAACAGAGATGCCCTGAGAGGCTGAGAGAGCCTTTAGGGATTGGAATCAGTGGAGAACCTGAAAAATGTGGCACCAAAGAGGCTAGACCCTCTCATCAGCTCAAAGCAAAAAAGATAAAGTGAGCTTGGAGGAGAAGGCAGAGAAAGATTGGCAGACCTGCCATTTTGCCTTGGACATAGCATAACTCCAGGATCTGCATTGATTTGGACATTTTCACAGCTGTAGAACTCAAAGCTTTTACCCTAATAAATCCCCATCATCAAAGCCAACCTATTTCTGGTAGTTTTGCATTGGCAGCTTTGGCAAGCTAAAACACCTGGCAATCCCAAGTCTAGGTATGTTCCCAAAAGAATTGAAAGCAGGGACTCAAAGAGATATTTGCACACTGATTGTTCATAGCAGCATGATTTACAAATGCTAAAAGATGGAAGCAACCCAAGTGTCCATAAACTGATGAAAGGATAAATAAAATGTGATATAAACATACAATGGAAGATTATGCAGCCATAAAAAGGAATGGAGTTCTGATACATGCAAAAATATAGACAGACTTTAAAGACATCATATTGAGTGAAATGAGCTGGAAACGAAAGGACACATATCATATGAGCTCACTAATATGAAATAATTAGAATAAGCAAATTCATAGAGTCAGAATCTGGATTATATACTAGCAGGGGCCAAGTTGGGCATAGGAAATGGGGAGTTAAAGCTTTACTGGTACAGAATTTCTGTAGCAGGGGATGGAAATCTTTGTTAATGGAGAACAGTGAGAGTAGATATCATGAATGTAACTAACACCACTGTATTATGTACCGGAAAGTGGTTAAAGGGGAAAAGTAGAGATTGAATTTTTCACTAAAATTTAAAAAAAACTAAAACTGTACAACATAGTGAACTCTAATGTAAGCCACAAAGTATAGTTAATAGTACAATTATAAAGACAATCTTTCATCAATGATAACAAATGTACCACAGTAATGCAAGGTGATAGTAATTGGAGGAAGGATATATGGGTATATGGAAGCTTTGTATTCTCTGCATGATATTTTGTAAACTTAATATTAAATTTACAAAATTAATATTAAATAATATTTAAAAATATAGAATGAAGCAGGATATGTGCCTGTAGGTACAACAAATCTTACTGGGTGGCACTTGGACAATTTTGCAGGAAAAGAAAATTCTCCCACAGGAAAAGATCTTCCAGAATCAGTGCTGGGTGTGGGGCCACCACCCAGAAGGGGTGCAGACCAAGGGGACTTCCAGGTCACTGGATAATTGGAGAGGGGGTTATGTGTCTAGGTGATGTCACTCAGCAGCATGGCGGGAAGTCTCAGAGTCAGATATCTCCAAGGCAGCAGCCACTTGTGGTCTTTTATAGCCACAGGGTTTGTCTTATCTATGATTAATAGGTGTTGGGTACAGATCTGCAGAGTAAGCAGGCTTTAACTGGCCTATATTTAAACAACTGGATATGTAAATTTTGAGTTTGGTGTACTAATGTTCCTTCTCTGCTGTGAAGAAGTAAATAACCCAGGAGCCACAGGGACCATCTATGGCCCTTTTATACAATTATCCTTCTCCAGGATGCATGTTGTATTATCTATATGGTATGCTATTTCATAATTCCTGAGTTTGGAGCCAGTGATAAAGGATCCTAATGACTCAGAATCCAGTATACAAACTAGGATTTCAAATCCTGTTCCCAATCAGTTTGTCCATTAAGTAGTGGGAAAATTCTGGAGAATAGTTCAGAAATTTTTGGTTTGTTCGATCTGTTTAGTCAATAGAGAGGCATCATGGTCCCTTGGTACATGTTCCTGGCTATCTGTAAAACTTGATGAGAGTTATCTGCTCACATGAAGCATGAGGTGTTGGTGAGTACACAGAGCCCTCCTTCAGAGTCCCATAATTGATCCTGGACTACATGGCCATCTAACACCATGGCCCCTAATGAACAATGGGATTCCATCAAGAGATCCAGCCACTGGCCATTTGTTTGATTTGTGTGGATAACTCTTTGATATGGCTACCTGTTTTTATTTTTAATTCTATGTGATATTTTGCTCATATATCATTCCTACTACCCCCCATCAGTGATTCTAAGGTGGTTAGTATCAGGGGGACTATTAATACAGCTCCTTTGTGCCAATGGAGAGTTGCAGTATGATTTATGTGAGAATGTTCTTGGGGGTGGGGGTTCCTGTATTTGAGTAACTATTAATGTTTTAAACAAACCAAACATAGAATATACTGTCCAAGTTGGGAGCAGGAAAAGATTGTATTAGGGAAAGCCATTCACTACATGCCCTCATATCCTCCAGTCACTCCTTAACTTGTTCCTGGGGCATCCTCTCCAAGGCCCTCCCCTCCCTGTCCCCATATTGTTAGCCTCTTCTGTATTCCCCCTCCATCCCATTTTGTTTCCTGCACTTTTGTCTCTGTGCTCAATACTGTACTCCTCCCTTCTCTGCAGCCCTCCTGTTTTCCTCCAGGGTCTGCCATTCACATGTCCAGTTTGGCCCAGTCCCTCTCCCTTTGACCATCTCTTTGCACCTGCCAAAAATGTGCCCTCTCAAACACAGCACAGGCACACACACACACATATATATAAATATATATATATAAATATATTATAGTATATAACGTGGGTATAATTCTTTCACATAGTTTATTAAGCTTGTAAGGTTTTAGAGATATTTTCAGGTAGGTAAATTATGCATCTATCTCATTATATTTTTCCCATTATATTTAATTACCCCATACTATACCATATAATGTATAGTTGTCATTTATTCAAATGTTGCTAGTTAATTGGCAGGTACACAATCAAATATTATTTTGCAAATAGAAGCCATTTAGCTGTGAATAATTTTACATGCTTCCTTGGAGATATGCATTTATTTTTCATCAGACAAGGTACATGAATACATAATAAAATTGCTGGTTCTAATAGCAATGTAATTTTTCCATTTGATGGATATAGTCATCAAATATACATTAATGAATCCAGGATATATAAAGAGATGTTACAACTCAACAATAAAAAGACAAATGACCCAATTAAAAAA
>JAQZBX010066999.1:0-16014 GCA_029593785.1 Cabassous unicinctus
ATTATATCACATAGGGTAAATGAAAAATATTTCTGTGAGACTTGATGATGGTTTAGCAGAAAGGGAATAAGTAAACTATCAGAAGTTTAATATCATAACTGTGGACATACCTTCATATACAACTTAGTTTTAATTTATCCTACACATAAAAATGAATAATAGAAAGACTTGATTTGAAAAAATAATACAGTGGTTTTGACTTGTGATCAATAAAATTTTTCTATTAGGTGTATGGTAGGCAAGATAGGAAGGGAAGAACAATAGTGCCAGGAAGTCAAAGTAACATACTATAAGATATAAGCTAATCATGACGTAAGGAAGATGTGAAATATAAAAGAAAGGGAGAAAGAGCAAGGTAGGGAGAAAGAGAGAGAAAGAAAGAGAAACTGGAAAAGTGATGACATGCATGAAAACACTGCATACAGTGAGTGGGAATTTTTGTTTATGCAAATTATAATTTTTGAGAAAATTTAATAATTACTTCAAATATAGACACATTATACTATGTTTTTGTTACTAAGTAAAAAAGGGAATACAACATTTTTTTGGAAGAATAAACCCTGGAATATTGGGATGAAGACATATCTCTAACAAGTTGATCAGATCAAATTCATTTTCAGAGAAGGACTGGAATGCTTAATTGAAGAATAGATGGAGCAAATAGAGCCAGAATAAATTTTTTAAAAATGAAGAAAACTTGTGTAAAAACTTAATCATGGCCATGAATAAGGACTGAGCCAAGATAGTGTGACCTAATAAGAATTCACATTGCAGGTGTTTGGAAATATCAGCAATATTGGCAATAAGAATTTTCTGTAATCTTAAATCCCAAAATGCACACATATCACCATAGAAATGCAGATGGTTTTGGTTGGTGTAGTAAAATTATTTTTGTGATCAGTGGTAGTCAGCAAACCAAAATCTAAGAAGAATGAATTCTTCACAATGAAATATATGGAGATACAAAGGATCTGGTTAAGAATAGCAAGTGTATTACATTTAGAGGCTACCAAGTGAATTAGTAAAAAAAAAAAAAAAGAGAGAGCTTGTAAGAGCTCTAAATCAATCATAGATTAGGAGCCTATGAATAGGGATTCAGACAATCCTGTCTGACTGGCCATTTCCTTTGATCTGAGATGCAGGTTCTGTAAATAAAGTGGAGAATAAGCATGAGTGAATCATTTCATACTAGTATGCATATCCAACTACAAATTGGATAAATAGGAAATGTGTTAACTTATAATTGAACATTAACGAGCAAATATAATGCTTTATTAGTTTGTTATGGATCAATAATCTTTACATGCCTTGTCAGTGAAAGACTGTCCCATTCATCTTTGTAGCATGAGAATCGAGGTTGGCATATACATTTGTTTGATTTGTTTCACTTGAGTGAAGTGACTCAGTTTTGCAGTTGCTTAAATATAGAATATTCTAAGATGCATAAATTTTTTTTCTTAGACAACAAGAGATCATGGAAAAAACTACCAATATATATTTGGACTCAAAATGAAGAGAAAACATTTTCAAATTCTGAATTAGGAGGAACTGGATGTCAATTTTGTTGTTATTTGGGCTTTACAATTTTGTATCTGTTTGTTTATTGAATACAATGAGTTCCTCTATGGAGTGTAAATTTGGGACTTGATTTGTTGTTTACAGATTGTTTTCCATTTATGTTATCTTCAAACCTCTCTTTTCCCTTCTTTGAAAATATGCATATTTCTTTTTCTTTTATTTGGACCATTTCTTATTGTCTTCAATTGCTCTACATTCTTTCATTCCTTACATAAGTATTAAGTCCTTCTATCTATTCACACTCCATATTTGTGTAACTCATTCATTATCCCTTATGATTCTCTAATATACAAAGATTTGATCTATATCCCAATATTTAATCCTCCAATTTTCTTTCCTTCTTAGTTTAACCTCCTTAATCTTCCACTAACAACTGCACAACTACTTTTATAAAATTTAAACGGCCATCTTCTTAACCCTTCAAACTGACTTCTCAGAATCTTTAATATTAACAGCACAAAGAAAAATATGAGATAATATACTCTCTCTGAGTTTATACTACGTGGAAAATACTGACTTTATTTTCTTATAGACAACCCCAATAATTCTCATGAAAATCTTGTGAGGTAGTAAATGATTTCACTTTCCAAATAAAGAAATCAGTGATGCCTGTTAGTCTACTTATAATTGATGACAAAAGTATTCAAATTTAGGTCTGCAGAATTAATAGATTTGTTTTATTTTCTTTGTAGACTGAAATCCATGGATGTAGGAGGGTAAATAGTTGTAGTTTTAGAGTACCCCCAACATTAAAAAATATTTCATTGTGACAAGGCAATTGCCCATATAGAACTGTCCCCTTTAAAGGATATTCAGTTATAGAAAAGAAAATTTACCAAGGACCTAATAGAGTATGAGACTGTGGTCATAAAACAGGAATTTGTACATGTATCAGAATTAAAAAAAAAAGATGAACATGGCAGATATTTCACCATGAAAAATGCACTGGGCAGCCAGGATTTAATTATCTTGGAATATCTGAACCTTAGTCTGAGTAAATAATATATAATATAGTGCATGACATTGGAAATAAGTATTCAATCAGAAGTGAAATTGTACCTATTGATTGCTTGGAAAACCTTTTTGCACATTTCATAATTGAGTGGAGTTTTGATAGATATTGAATGAGTAAAGTAACCAAAGGTGGATGTATATATGGAGAACAAACAACACACAAATGGAGCAGCTTGTATATCAAAACAAATAGGAAGACTGAAAGTGGCAGAAAATTTTTAAAAAGGCTGCCTAGTTGAGACTATGTTATGGAGTACCTAGAAATATATGTTAAATTGTTATATATCTACTCAAGGGAAGATACAGAGTCACTTGAATATGAAAATGGTATATCAGGACCTGGGAATGCAGATAATGTTCTTTCAAAATTTTGTAATCTTTTAATCAAAAATCATCAATTTCAACATGCAAGATATCACAGAAAAAAATCTCGGAAAATGAATGCCAGGTATGACACCTAGTCTTGTGGTTCTTGCTGTCTACTGGAAGACAGTCATAAAAATGAATAATTACAAAGCAGTGTAATGTCTCACATTGTAGGGGACAGTTAAAGAAATGCATGTCAGAGTATTGATTTGCTGAATGTACTATAAGCATTTGTGTGTCACAGAAGAAGTGGAATTTGAATTTTGCAGACAATGATAATTATGTTCTATGTAGCAATTATTATAGAGCATGAAAATGAAGAAACAGCATTGGGAGTCTTTTGAGTGTGGAATGATTGAGTAGGTAGCTGAAGGCAAGAATAAATATAAATGAGTTTTGTATGATGTATGATCATACAAATCATAAATCTTGAGTTTTATGTCATCAAAGTTGCAGAATTCACTAAAGAACTTTATTTATTGTTAGGGCATGAGTTGGCCTATATCATAGAATGATATCCTGCAATATTGTTGACAAAAAGTTGACGAGGCAAGGTAGCAAAAGGAGAAACAAGACTGGTGTTTTAATTAAGTCAGAGGGATTCTGAAGTGTGTAATTTAGGGCTGACATGGAGAAAATAATGGTGGCGAAGAAAGAAGAGAGAATTGCACTGAGAGTATACACTGCCAATTAACCTCCAATTTGGTTGTTTTTATCTGGAAGGTAAACTTGTAAAGTGCTGTTTGGATGAAAGGTACTACTTTCATGAAAGTAGAAATAAACCTAAAACCACTGAATTTAAATAATTTGGCTTAACTTCAGAAAAGAGATAATGAAACCTACACTGAAAAAATATGACATGTAGGGGAGAATTAAATATTTGGGAAAAAATGACCAATTATACAAAGAAGGATAAAGATCAAAATGAAATTAAAACATTTAAAAAATTTCAGCCTGGTGTACTGGGTTGTAAAAAGTACTAGTTGAATAAATGAATTAAGAATAAAGCAGTTGGGTGGATAAGGGAAAGGGATAAGGGAATTTTTAGATATGGAAATGAAGTGCTTATTGTATATTCAGGTAAATGTGGTCAAGAGAAGGTTAGAAATACAAGATTGGTGTCATTACATGTTGATGAGTTGAGAGTTATACATAAAGCCAAGGAAATACTTGTAGCTTCCAGATACAACAGCGTGGTTAAGGAATTTTTTAAATATGGGACTTTATGATAGAATATGAAGAAATACCAAAATTTACATGGTGCCAACTTAGAGTCAGTTGAATGTTGATGAGAAAGATTCCTTATAGACAGAAGAGAAGCAGCATTGCAATGACATGTGGGGTGGCCTGCAATTCGTCTTATCATCAGTGTGAACTAACAGAGGAAGAAAAAGAATAAGTAATGAAGTGACGTTTGACTCCTTTAACCAGTCATAGAACATCTGAACTATATGCAATTTGTAGTGCTCCAATACTTAATGTTTTCTTCAACAATACAGTTTCTGAAAAGCAACTTTTATATCTTTGTTACTCAGAGAATAGATAACAGGGTTCAAGGTAGGTGTGACAATGGAGGCCAGACGACCCTGGGTTGGGGAGTATTGGGAGGCAGGCCTCAAGTATGTAAAAATTCCAGTTCCATAAAACAAAATGACTGTGGTCAGATGAGAAGAACAGGTGGAGAAGGCTTTCCACCTACCATCCACAGAAGATATCCCAGCAATTGTGGAGATGATGCAGACATAAGAGAGGCCTGGGAGAGCAAAGGCACTCATGAAGATGCAGCAGCTAACAGCAAAGCCCATTTCCTCATTGATGTGGTAATCAGTGCAGGAAAGTCTCATGACAGGAAGAATGTCATAGAAGAAATGTTCAACAACATTAGGCCCACAGAAGGGAAGGGTGAAGGTATTAAATGTTTGGAAAGCTAAGAATATGGCCCTAGCTACTCAAGCCATGATTACCAGTTCATAACAATCTCTGGCTCATGAAGACCCCATATATCAGGGGTCTGTAAATGGCTAAACACTGGTCATAGGCCATGGCTGTGCCCAGAAATCTCTCAGTGGAGGAGAATGTAATAAACACATAGAGCTGAGCAACACACTCCAGGTAGGAAATGACCCCAGAGCCCACAAGGGAGGTCACCAGGGCCTTGGGGATGGTGACAGAGGTATAACACATGTCTAGGAAAGATAAGTTCTTTAGGAAGTAGTACATGGGAGTGTGGAGCTGGCTTTCCCTAATCACGGCTATAATGATGGACATGTTCCCCAGGAGGCCAAAAAGATAGATAAACAAGAAAAATAAGATGATTATGAATTTCAATTCTGGGGTGTCTGTAAAGCCCCTGAGGATTAATTGAGTTACTTTTGTTTGATTTGACATTTCTCATTCTTGAAGTTTTATTAGGATATGCTGACAGTAAGTAGGGAAAAAGAAAGAAAATAAGCTTGGACCATGCCCATGCAGTCCCAATTTGTTTATAAAGTGTCTACATTTATAAGCAGAAAGATCAAACCCATTCATATTTGATTGAATCATGTAATAATTTTCATGAATTAATTTGCATTGGGTACAATTTTTCTAGCACGAGTGAGGGAGGGTGAAAGAGAGAGAAAGAAGAGAGAGAGAGAGAGAGCGAGAGAGTGCGTGCAAGTGCACACACTAGGGAACAAGTAAAAATGTTTTCTTACCCTTAAATTTTGGATGGCCTTCTTGAGAAGCAGTATCATATATTAATCACTCTTCTACATACTTATACATTTCAACTCCTCCTGATGTTTCAATATTAATTCATTTTATTTTTTACTTAATAGAGATGCCCGTTTTTCATTTTTGTTGTTTAATTATTCTGTCTTCACTTATGCTATATGAGGCCATCTTTTAATTTTTTTCTTACCATCTATCACTATCATGTACAACCTCTTTTACTGGTTTTAATTCCTCTAAATTTTCCTAAAATATTGATTTCCTTGTGAAATCTCTCTCAAACAACTTAAAATCATTCTACTAATTTTCTTGAAAAATGTTCTTTTTGAACAAAAATGTATGATTTCTAGGCTTAAATTCCCAACTGCCTTCTGTAGATCTAAATCTACGATATATCACAGGATCCAAAACATAATGTTTATTGTTTCTTTTAAAATACTTTTCCTTCTATAAATGGTTATCTAAGCTAGAAACCTGGGTTTTATCTTTAACATTTCATTGAAGGACATGCCCATTCAAAGACCATTTCCAATTGATTTCACCTATTCAGATTTTCAGATGACTTATATCTCTGCTCAAATATTCACAATTCCTACCTGAATGAATATAATAGGGTTTCAGGAGGCTCCCACCTCCACTTTCACTTCCTTCCAGCCAAATCTGCATCCATTAGCCACACTTTTTCTCTCAGTTGCAGGGCTAATTATAGCACTTCCTATTAAAACTCTTCCTGCAGCTCTGCTTAAGGAGACATTTCATATCTATTGGATATGGAACATAAGCCCTATATAATTTGAGTCCTGCCTACTGCTGTGGAAACATACTGAAATATTTACCCATCTCTAAGTGTAGACCATTGTCTAATAATTCTCTGTCTTTATTCAAGATAAGTTCTTGTCCCCATTCCTCATATGAACTTACTGGTGCCTATTCATATTTTAATACAGATAGCCACAAAATTTGAACATATATTCAGCATCCTATAAAAAGTTAAATTCTAGCACCTAGAGAACTTGATAATATTTGGTTTCCAAAATTATTTTTTCTTTCCATCTGTAGGAGAGTTATAAATGAGCAGGGATGGTGCTGCATTTTTTCTCTATATCCATTGATTAGCAGGACCCATTATAATATGCAATCAATTGTGAAAATATAAATGGGTTAAAACAAAATACACCACTGTTATTTTCCCTTCAGATAATAGGCAGTTTGGTCACATGCTTCCATACATGTGAATTCTCTGCAGGATATCTAGCTGCAGGAATGCTCAAGTTCCTACATGGACAGCCACATATCATCTAAATTTTCGTTAGTACAGTAATACGAAATAAGTCAGTGGTGTTTTGTTAAATTAGGGTTACTCCCATGGAAATTTATTTGCTGCATTGAGCTATTCCTTCTCCTTATTATTCACAGTTCCAGGGAAGATAATATATAAAGAACTGGAGAACCAAGGCATCACATACTTATCTTTAGTTCCCAAACATCTATTTGTTTTAATTCCACTCTTGGTTAAATATCAACTGTTTGTTTCAGAGATAGATAATGTACAGAATTGCATGGGACAGAGTGTAAAAACTATAATGCAAACTATTATCCACGGTTAGTGGCAATGCTTCACTATGTGTTCATCAATTGTAACAAATGTACCACACTAATGAAGGATATTGTTAATTTGGGAAAGTTTTGGAGGGGGAGGGAGTGGGGCATATGGGAATCCCCTATATTTTTAATGTAACACTTATGTAATCTATAGTTTATTTAAAATAAATAAATAAATAAATAAATATATATATACTTTTTTTTTTAATTAGAAAGAGTTAAGTTTGATTAAGACTCTCCTCTCACCATTTCTATGCCAATCTGGTGACAAGCAGAAGTACACTTAGAGGATAATCAAGAGCACTGGATAAATGCTTGTGTGCTGGACCAGCCAGTCCCTGGGTTGGTGTAGGGTAGGGGTTCTTAGCCTTTTTTCTCCATGGACATCTTTGGCAATCAGGTGAAAACCACAGACTCCTTACTAAGTCCACACTATACTGTGTATTATTTATTAAATATATCACAGCCACACCAACACATCCCCACAAGAATAATGCTTTATTTTATTTCAGTTCAAGTTTATTGGCACCTGGTTAAGAACCCCTGTTGTACAGGATGATGTTAGCACTTTCTGAGTTCTAAGAGAGTACACCTGGCTAGGCAGATGGCACTCTGGGTTTTTTCCCATCTGGAATTCTAGATGTGGTTTCCAGTTATGCCTTCTGTCAAGATAGCAGGAGAGTATTCGAAAGGGCTGTATTGGGGTGACTTAACAAAGAAGGCCTAGTAAAAAGCCCAAGTCACATGAAGTTCCTGAAAATATCACAGAAGCAGAACCAACACAATTACATTCCCCTTGGGTGTAAAGGAGGGTTGAACTGAGAAAGACCCTCCACATTCAGGAGGGACTTGTGTCTAAAGTGTTTATGGATGCACCAGCCATCAACAGGATATCGAGTGTGACTAGAGCCAGGAAGATATTGACAATTCTATAGGTATTGTTTCCATGGATCAAAGTCCAAAGCTTGTGATAGTGCAACTTGATTGAGGCTACTTTGGTGTGTCTGTGTGGTGTATGTGACCTTCTTTTATCCCCTTCTAAAATAAGCTCCTGAACCAGGAAGCTATGATAAATCCTGGAAACTAGATGCTACCCCCAGGCTTTGGAAGAGTAGAGTGGTAAACCCTGAATTGGCGTGAAAACCCTGAAGTTATGAAGTATACTTAGAAGTGATTAAAATACTGCTTGTTTCATAAGGGGAAATTGAATTTAAAGATGTTTGTTAATTTTATTTTTTGAAAGCTAAAAATGTATTTATGAACTGTTGCTTTTCTGGCTTGTGAAAACTTATACCTTCTAAACTATGAAAACTGACTCCTTTTATTAACTTTTTTGCTAATACATAAACATCTAATAACAGGGTATCCAGTAAAACTAGTAATAAATGAAATAATTTCATTATGCCATTAAATTTCCCTGGCCAGTGCACTAAAATATGAAATTAAATAAAATATATGAATATTTAAACACAAAGGAAAAATAAGGTAATTATTTTATCAGACTATGTTATTTTCTTTATATCATTCAAAACCTATAAAATGCATTTTAACACATTTTACAGAAAATGTTTAAGAAGAAAAATCATGACTACCCACACCAAATAATTAGAAATATTCAAAATTATAATGTCAAAAAATATAGTATACAATAAAAGCTCTAAAATATATTTAAATAATAGAATAAGAAAAGAACACATAGCCACAAACCTTCACTGAGCAATTTGCAGAATCCTCCTAAAGAATATATGGCTTTATGGAAGTTCCTATAACCTGTTCCTAAAAAAGATAATTATTTTTCATGATGTTCTTTTTATCAAGGACATTCTGAAGTCCTGATTAAAGAGCATCTCAGGCACACAAAAAAAATGCCATTCCTTAAATACAAGTCAAAGCCACCTGTGATAATGTTTTTTCATAATGTAGATAATTATTTTTAAAGTACAATCTGTTCTTTAATTACTTATAATTGTAATACAATCACTATAAGTATCTCTAACAAATTTGATATATTGACCCAAATAATTATTAAGCTTCTTTAGAAGAAAGTAGATAAGAAATGTACATTACTTAAGATAGAAACAATTGGTCCTAACATATAATTATACAAACTCATGAACAAATTCTAAAATAATTCTTTCTAAATAAAGAAACAATATGTGTTATATGCATTAAAACATCTAAAATCAATGCATAAATATTTTTGCATTTTTATTTTTAGAATTTGAATTTCTGTGAAAAATCAAGATAAATCTTAGAATTCCTTGCCATGTAAAATCGTGTAAGTGGATTAAATAATTAAACAACAACAACAGAAGAAAACAATTGACACGTATAGGGACCTATTCAATTTATCTCAGAATGGGAAAATGCAATCCACATATAATTACAGAAATTATGGAGGTAAAACTTTACTATCGAAATTTTAAGATTTTGAGATAACAGTGAACATCAAATATATTTAAAAAATCAGTCAATAACGGGATATTTTCCACAATGAAATACTCTCAGAAATGCAATATATTTAATATTACTGGGATTATACACGCATTAAAAAAAAAAGTCAATAGAATAATTGACAAGAAGGCCACTCAGACAGCTCATCAAATAATATTAAAGGGTCAGTGGACATATGACAACAAAAGAGTTTAATCTCAATCCCAATAAACAACTTGAAAATAAACACACATTGAGAAAAAGGACATCGTTTCTCCACTCCACCCCCCATTTATTTTTTCAGGTGAAATTAATGTGCAGCCAGGTCAATTTCTTGAAGCCTTCTGTCATGGGGTTAGGAGTATCTTTTTGCAAGCTGTGCAATCTCAACCTTCTCACAAAGTAATGGAGAAAATCACTGAAACAGGAAAATGGGTTGAAACCTCTCGGACAGGACAAATGGAGATTATCCTCCTGCTACTTCCTTTAGCCCATAAGGGTAATTAGTTCAACTTCTGGAAGGGTTAGAGACATGAATTCCCAGATTTCACACCACTTCATTTTCTCTGATCTCAGGTGGGTGAGGGAAACCCTTTCACTTATTATATGAATCTCGAGGTAATGTCTTTTAAAAAGGCAGCTTTTGGCAGAATATTTTATTTTCATTGTATATGAGTAAGTAATTTCATCCCCTTGAGGCTGTATGAGAAGAGCCAGGCTTAGATTTATACAAAAAAGGACAGAGAAATATGATATTAAGCCTGAAATTTACTGTTCTTAGTCTCTAAACTCCACTATTACAGTTTCATTCTTAAAAGAAACCCCTCTAAAATTGAAACCAATACATTCATTTTTGTTATTACTTGCCAGCATTCTTTATTTAACTGAATGTTATGTACAGTCTTGCACAGTGTTTTATAGCTAATTACAGATGGGGAAAATATGATCACCTGTTACCAAAGATACTTTGAGATACTCTCCACGATTTGTCACTACTAATGCCTAAATTTACATTTTTTGTATATATTTGTAAAAATTTACAGTAGAGAGGAAGTACTCTTGTGTTTTTAAAAATATTATTAGAGAGACTGTGAACCTACAATACAATCATGCATGTGTGGAATTCCCATACAACATGCCTTCACCAACACATTCAATTGCAGTTTAGCACTTGTTTCAGATTATGAGATAATATCAGACTATTACCACTAACTATGGTATATAATGTACATTTGGTATATTTTTTCCATATCTCCCTATTATTATCACAATACATCTTTGGAATTGATGAAAGAATAAAACAGTATTTCTGTTAACTATAGTTCAGAGGTTATATTAATTGTGTTTTTCTCATGCTTCTTCACATTCTTAGCACATTGCAACAGTGAGGTACATTTGATCTCATTCATAGAAAGATATTCTAGTATTTGTGCTATTAACCACAATTCTATTCCACCTCTGGATTCACTATGCTATTCAGTCCCTAGATTATTCTTTAGAATTCTTTCAATTGACATTTACATTCATAGACTACTCTTTTCAGCCACAATCCCATTTATAAACCAGCTGCAATAGTTCTACTCTCAATGCATTCTTTGTTGCAACAATTTTAATTGGCTTTTGTAAGTTCTACAAATATATACATTGCTCCATTTATTGTAGTATTTCTTACTATCAATAATTAGATGCTTATTTCATGGTCAAGGATGTGTAATCTGGGTTCTGTCATGAGGAATGACTGGGAGAGTTGTTATTACTAAAGTTAGCATTGTAGTGAGAAAGAAATTCAAAGCCTTCTGAGGGCTGTATATGCTCAGGATCAATGAAGGCTAAACCGTGGAAACTCATTAAAGTGAAATGCTCAGGAAACACAATTTTGATGCAATTTACACTTTGTCAGAATTTTACTTATTCTAAATTATCTGGATTACATTGATCATTTGAATACTTTACTGGCAATCAAGCATTGAATATCTACTAATATATTTTGTGTTGTCCTAAGGATTAGGTTTGCAAAAATAAATGAATGGTCATGACTGGAGGACACTTTGTGGTTTGGCAAGCCATCATTTAAGCTAAGAATGTTAGTTAATTTGATAAATGTGCAAAGAGAAATAGTACAAGATGCCACTGGGACAGGAGAAGTGACTTATATATTTATTTAGGATCTAGGAAGTCTGCTGCAAGAAAAAGAGGACAGAATGCTCTACTTTATTAGCCATTAAGTAAATTAAAACCAAAACCACAATGAGATGCCATCTCACACCACCCAGTAGAATGGTTACTAAAACAAACAAACAAACAAACAAACAAAAAACAGAAAATAACATCTGTTGGAAAGGATGTGGAGAAATATGTACATTTATTCATTGTTGGTGGGAATGTAAAATGGTGTATTCACTGTGGAAGTCAGTTTGGAAGTTCCTCAGAAAGTTAAGTATAGAATTATATGACCCAGAAATCTCATTTCTAGGTATATACCCAAAGAAATGAAATGAAGGACATGAACAGATCTTTATATACTGATGTTCACAGTTGCATCACTCAGAATTGCCAAAGATGGAAGCAAAACAAATATGTATCAAAAGATGAATGGAGGGAAGCGGGTGTGGCTCAGTGGATAGAGCCCCCGTTTACCATATGAGAGGCCCCGGGTTCGCTTCCGGGCGCCTCCTTGTGAGGGCAGGCCAGCTCGCGCAGCACCGTGGGCTGATGCGGCAAGACCTCACAGCAAGGGGGAGATAAGCAGACACAGAGAAGACACGCAGCGAATGGACACAGCAGCACAAGCAGCAAGGGGGGATAAATAAATAAAATAAATAAATCTTTAAAAAAAAAAGATGAATGGATAAACAAAATTGTGGTATATATAAACAATTGAATATTACTTAGTCATACAAAGGAAAGAAGTTCTTGTTATATGTGACAAAATGTATGAAATTTGAAGACATCAAGTTGAGTGAAATAAGCCAGAAACAACAGGACAAACATTGTATATTTTTCCTTATATGTAATAATTAGAATATGAAATTTCATAGAGTCAGAAACTAAAATAAATTTTACCTGTGCCCAGAATAAGAGAAAAGAATGAGGAAATGATGCTTAGTAGATACAGAGTTTTTGTTTTGGGTTATGAAAAGTTTTGGTAATAGGGGTGATCTTAGCATAACATTAAAAATTTAACTAACACCATTGACTTGTCTGTTTGAAAGTGGTTAAAATGGAAAATTTTTGCTGTGAGTGTATATATATATTTATATATAACTCATGTAAAATTTTTAAAAAGACCACAGAACTGTACAGCACTCAGATTCAACACTAATTCTTTTATATACCTAATATAAACAGTAGATTGTAATTAATAATATAGTTATAATAACATGGATTCATCAATTTTAACAAAGGTATCACACTAATTCAAAATGTTACTAATGAGTGTGTTTGAGGGGGTATATGGAACTCTCTACTTTGTGTATAATTTTTCTATAAACTTATAAATATCTAATAAAGATAAAAAGGAAAAAAGTAAGGGAAAAGACTAGAACTAAGATTAAACATATACCCCACTTTTAGATGGGATGCTAATCAATGAGAGAAATCTTATCCTACAATATTATGCCATTTTCAAGTACATATAAATGTGTAGTTAGCAAATGGTTAATAGCCAATTAATTTGTATTTGTATTGGGGAGTATATGCAATTTCACCAAAGAATGTATTGCTCCCATAATAAAAACAAACAAACCAAAACCATAAGGTTATTTATTTAAAAATCTTATGTTTAAAAACAGTGCACATTAAAATCTAAAGCATAGAGCTCACAGATTTGTGGGCTTAAGCATCATTGTTCCCCTTCTTTTCTGGTATTTTCATGGATTTAGGAGGACCAAGGTCACAGCAGTAAACTAAAACATTGTAATAGGACAATAAGCATACACATACTGTTCTCACGGGATACAGCTCTGAGTTGTCCCTGTTTGCTGACCACCAGTGTCTTTCCTGAATTATTCCTTGGCAAATATCCTGGAGCCTTGATAGCCTGTTTCCTACTTTTAATACTGCACAGGCTTTGTTCTGGCCTCATGGCCCACTTCAGCCTTACATTCCAATGGCAGACATAGTTGGTTTTCCTGTTTCATTCATTCTTAAATATTATAACGAAGGCTCTGACCACATATTTTATTAGAAGGAAATCAATGATTTTTTCTTACTCTGTGGCCTACAATTAATTATTCATCCACTCCAGCCTTCTACTCTCTAATGTCTAACATGGATTAAGTTGCTACTCTGAGGAAATTCTATGAGGATTTAATGGATAATTCTTCCAAAATAGCTAATACAGGTTACATGCTCAATAAGCATGAGCATTTGCCTACTCTTTCCTCTGTCTATTTTGCCTTTTCTGAAGATAGGTTTTCATGTCTTGCCAACATTGCAACCACTTCAATCTACTCAATAGCTGTCATAGTTGCAATTGAGAATGTCAGACTCTTTGCTTTTAGGATATATTTATCTAATAAAATATACATGCCCTCACAATCCCTTGAAACTCCAAAAGACAAAAGAATTCTATTTGTGGATACTTTCAAAAAGCAAATGATTGTGACACACAGTTGTCATATATCTGATTCTTCATTTACATTTTCACCAAAGAAAATAAAAATAGATCACATTTGAATGAACCATTTCATGCCATCAATATTGTGAGAGAGATCTTGGAGATATTTAGACAATTGTGGATCTGGGGATTAGCAGTGATTCTTACTTCTATATACCAATAAGTTTGTTAAGCAGGAAGCAGAAATTTTGCTATTTATGTAACTGACCATATACATAAAGGCAGAGTATTTCTACATCTCAACAGTAGTTGTAAGGTAGAAATACTTAGACTATTTTATCAAAGTCTTTCTCTAAATTCAGCCATGCAAGTTTCCTAAAAAAACCAGAGGGCATGGCATAGTAAACATATAACTCACTATCAGGTATGAATTTGTAATCCTCTCCATTCTCAACTGGAGGGCCAAGTCTCACTTTTTTCATCTAAGCATGTCTGGATGACCAGATGGAGAGCAAAATCTTCTCATTCACCAGTGTCAGTTTATCTAGTGAGAAGGGTGCTGGAAAGTTGGAAGCAGCTAGCTTCCTCTGCCTGCAGGGATTAAGTATTGTGCAGGGTGAAACTTTGCAGTCCATCTGGGAAAATGAGATAATTTTCTTTGAGCTGTCTAGAGAGCTTGCTCTGGGAATATTTTTGTTACCTATAATTAGAGAGTTTTACAAGTGTTAACTATTGTCTAAGAATATGGATTTATAACATGATTGGTTTTGTTGTTTGCATTTTTTCTTTAAACATTTCTAGCATGTTAATTTTCTGTATGATTACATAATTACTGAGAAGAAGTGGACTGCCATTTTATCTTTGTTCATTTTCATATAAATTTGTTATTACTTATGAATGTTTTTAATATTTTATTTTCATCACAACTTTCAGCATTTTTAAAATCATTTAATTGTGTGTGTGTTTGTGTATTTTTATATGGAAGGAGGAGATTTTGATTCAGTGTTATATTTTATTTATCATTTTTAGAAAATTCAATTATATTATTATTATTTGATAGTGTTGAATATGATTTTATGATAAATTTTCATTTCAAAAATTGGCTTTCATCTCTGGAAAGTTTATTTGGTTCTTATAATGAGGAGAGAAATATATTTTACTTTTCTCCTTATTATGATTATTTTTTTCTTTAAATACATGAACATAATTAAAATAGATCTTTAAATACCTGTATTGATGTATACACGCACCTAACAACATAGCTCTAATATATGAAGCAAATGCTGATGAAATTGTAAGAAGAAATTGACAGTTCAACAATGATAGTAGGAGACATTAATACACCACTTTCAATAATGGATAAAACATCTACAGAGAAAATTGAAAAGGAAATAAAAGATATGAATGATACTCAAATCCAACTAGAACTAGCAGATATATATAGAACACATCAGCCAAAAACAGAATACATATTTTTCTTGAATACATATGGGTCGTTCTCCAGGATAGTCCATATGTTAGTCACAAAAATTCTGAATAAATTAAAAACATTGGAATTATATAATGCACTTTCCTTGACTACAGTGGAATGAAGCTGGAAATCAATCACAGAAAGAAACAGAAAATTCACAAATTTGTGGAAACTAAACAGAATACTCTTTAAAAAACAATGGATTAAAGAGAAAATCACAAGGGAAATTAAGTAGTAAATATCTTGAGGTGAATGAAAATGAAAATACTACATGCCAGAA
>JAQZBX010067000.1:0-16013 GCA_029593785.1 Cabassous unicinctus
TAGTTGGTACTACTTACTTCTGTTGTTTTACGTATAGGTTTCTTGAGAATAACCTGCTGTGGCTATTTTAAACTTGAGGGGAGAATAATGAGCACACAACCATTGAATTCCCTTCAAGTGCTAAAATTCCGCTATTCTGCTCTACCCAGCATGTTTTCAGTCCATATCTATGCAGTCACTTCTCTTTGGGTAAAAAGGGGTCAGGAAGTCTAAGAATGGTGCAGAAGGATGGACTGGCTGACCTGAGACTGTGCTGCTCTCTACCTCCCCCAGGTGTGTGCCCCTTCCTGATGATAAGGGTACTCCCTGGATGTAATCATCACCTTGACTTTATGGTAGTAATCTTCTTGCTTTCATAAATAATTTTGCCACCTATGTGTTCATCCCTAAGCAAAATAGTGTAGTTTTGCCTGTTTTTGAAATTTTTATATTGGAATCATACTATATGTCTTTTACTACTAGCCCCAGGAAAATAAATGCCACTCAATAAATGTTGATTAAATGAATACGTAAATAAAGGAATGGATGAATGAACAACTGAACGATGAGCGAATGAATCCTAATTTGATCTGGCCTCTGCCATTCCCATGAAGGTGGGATTCTCAAGATGGCCCAGAATGAATGCAGAATGGACTAGAAGTTTCTGGATTGACATAGGTCTATTTCCACACTTCAGACCAGCATCGTCCACACCTGACTGGAGTCTGGAGGGTTCCAGACTGGGTCTGGAAGAAATGTTAGTATATCAGCATTCAGACACCGGCTGGAAACGCTCCAGTGCCAGCCACAGGTGGCGGGACCTCCCTCCCATCTATAGCCCTCCAGGAACCTTGTGCTTGGCCATATTCCAGGAGGGTTGGCTGCTCTCCAGGAGGTTCCCAAACATTACACGACTAGTTGTATTTATCTATTGTTTCATTTGAAATTCTGAATTCTGCCACAGAATTCACATCCTGGGTAAACTGAATAGTATAATTTTGCATCTGCATGACAGTCTTCTTTATTTTGTTAGTGGTTTATTAAAAGATATGATTACCAGGGAAGGGGTTTGTTTACATAGTAATTCCATATTATCTTCCCTGTAAATTCCATGTAATTCTACATGTCTTTTCAAGTTTTGGTGATGATTCCTTACTATTATCTTCAAAGAGTTAGTAAAACCTCCTGATTTTAGGTCACTAAGAGATCCTTCTTTGGCAGATAAACAGCTCCTTCCTTTGTTTTGTTTTGTTTTTCATATATACACTTTCAGACATAAACAAGCAAGTGTATAAGATATGCTTCCCCCTCATGCCTTTTTACTGAAATAACATACTTTACACAATATTTGTATCATTGCCTTTTAGTATTTCTTGTAGGCATTCTATAGCAGGAATAAAAAGCCTCGTTCTTTTTCATGGTTGTATAGGAATCCTTTGTACTTATATACCATGATTTAATTATTAATCTTTTATCATTGTGAAATATAACATACATATGGAAATGTAGATAATATGTGCTGTGATAGGCAAAATAATGGCTTCCCAAAGATGTCCTTGTCTTAATCCCCAGGACCTGAGAATATGTTACTGAGACTATGTTATAGTACATGTTACATCATTCCCAGCAATGATTTTGTCAACGTTGCTTTTCTCTCATTCTCCCAATTTTCTCTTTCTGGAAATTTACACATGCACACACACACACACACACACACAGAATCATCATGTATATTAACCTCTCCTTTTATACTTTTGATCTCCTTCTCTATGATATATTCTTAGTATTTTTCTTCCAGTGACTCATTCTGTCTTCAGCTATGTCTAATCTTTGATATTCATCTATTCCATTTTCAGTTTAATTGGCATGGTTTTTCATTTCTAGAAAGTTTATATAGTTTGAATATTTTCATGTTTTCCCTCATTTTGGTTTCTATTTCTTCACTTAACTCTTTAAAGATTTTAAGAATGGTAGGTTAGCATTTAAGAGTTTTCTGGTATCTCAAATTCTTGGGGTGCTAATTCACCCATTTGTGGGACCCAATGATTTCCTCATACTGGATTGTTTCTTCGGGTGGTTTGAACTGTTAGTGTTGGGCACTCATCTTTACAATGGGTACTGGGTTATGAAAGTACTCCTACAGAGCACTTCTTTATTTCTTCTACCAAAGACCCTAGGATTTTTGTTTTCTCAGCTTCTGATTCTTTCACCTATCAGATAGTGTAAATTTGGATCCCATACCTATAAATGGGGTTTTACTTCTTCATAGGAGTCTTTCCCTCTATTCAAAGTGCTAGGACAGGACAAGTTTCATTGCTGCTGTTTGTCTAGGTAGAATTTTTTTCGTTCCCTTTATGTAAAGAGGTAGCCTTTCCAGATTATGGATTAATGCAGGGATCTCAAATCAGTTCCCCATCCCCAGAAGAAGACCATATCTCCTGTCTCTGTGAGAGTGTTAAAATCCCAGCCTTTAGGCCATAAGGCCTATATGTAGTCTACAAATCTCCGAGCCTTCTGTAGGTCACCTTGCCAGTTTATTATTCTAGATGTGAGTTCCCTCTTTATTTCTAGCACCTGATATTTTCCTTCCTTTATTTCTGTAAAGTTTGGCTAAGCATTAAAATACATATCTGTCATATTTTTAACCAGATTTTTTTTGCATTTGGAGTGAGAAAATGGACCAAGTCACCTTACTCTACCGTGTTGTCAGAAGTTAACATGGAAGTTAATAATGTCTATATGTTTCTCAGGTTAATGCCCTTAAAGAATTTCCATCAGAATCACCCTGGCTGCTCATTAAAAATATATATTCTTGGGCTTCACCTATGTTTTATTGAACCAAAATCTCTGGAGAATGTGCTGAAGAATATTCATCTTAAGTGAAGACTAAAAATTGAGAGTAGCAAGCTGCAGGACACAATATCCATATATGTACAAATATCACTTGTATTTCTATGCACCAACAATAAACAATTGGAAATTGAAAATTTTATAAAGAAAAACCACTTACCATAGCATCAAGAACTATGAAATAGGTATAAATCTGACAAAAGGGGCACAAGACTTATACACTGAGAATTACAACATAGCTGAGAGGAATTATAGAAGACCCAAAGAAATGGAGAAGTACACCTTTCTCATGGGTCACTAAATTCAATATTTTAAGATGTGACTAACCCCCCAAATTCATCTATAGATTTAACACAATCAATATCAAAATCTCAGCTGCATATTTTGTAGAAATTGACAAGCTGATTCTAAAATTCATATGTAAAGGACCTCAAATAAAACAATGTTCAAAAAGAATTAAATTGCAGCCATGTGGAAGACAATTTGGCAGTTCCTCAGGAAGTTATGTATAGAATTACCCATATGACCTGGTAATCCCACTACTAGGTATATACCCAAAAGAATTGAAAGCAGGGACTCAAACAAATATTTCAACACCAATATTCATTGTGGCATTATTCTCAGTGGCCAAAAGATGGAAGTAACTCAGGTGCCCATCAACCGATGAATGGATAAAGAAAATATGGTGTGTGTGTATATGTATATAGTAGAATATTATCCAGTCAAAGAAAGGAATGAAGTTCTGATACATGTGACAACATAGATGAATCTTGAAGACATCATGTTGAGTGAAATAAGCCAGACACAAAAGGACTAATATTGTAAGATCTTGCTGATATGAAGTAATTAGAATAAGCATATTAGAGTCAGAAACTAGAATATGTTACTAGTGGCCAGGGTGGGGCTAGGGAATGGATTAAATTGTACAGAGTTTCTATCTGGGATGATAGAAAAGCTTTGGTAATGGATGGTAGTGATGGTAGCACAGCATTGTGAACATAATTAACATCACTGAATTATATATTTGAATGTGGTTGAAGGGGAAATATATGTTACTACAGTAAAAATTTTTAAAACATTTATAGTACTATAAAACACAATTAGGGACCCTTAATGTAAACCATGGACTATAGTTAATAGTACAATTATAAAAATGTTCTTTCATGAATTGTAACAAATGTACCACACTAATGCAAGGTGTTAATAATAGGGTGGTATATGGGAACTCTGTATTTTATGCATGATTTTCTGTAAATCTACAACTTCTTTTATTAAAAAAAAAATGAAGGGATATCGCTACCTGTATAATTTTTAAACTACAGTAATCAAGACAGTGTGATACTGGCATCACGATAGACAAATAAGTAAAAAGGACAGAATAGAGAGTCCAGAAATACACTCACACATATATGGAGAGTTCTGATTTTCAGCAAAGGTGCAAAGACAATTTAGTGAATAATGTATAGTTTTTTCAACAAATGGAGCTAGAACAATTGAATATCAATATGAAAAAAAGGTGAACATGTCATAACAAGGAAAAATTTCAGGGAATATAGAGGGTAGTTACCTAATCATAAAGGGGTCAATTCTTCACAAAAACATTACAGTCCTTAATGATAAAGTATCTAACAATAGAGTATCAAAATATGTGAGCCAAAAACTTCAAGAAGAAATAGACAAATTCACTATTATAGCTGGAGACTTCAACACCCTTCTTTCATTAATTCATAGATCAAGCAGGCAGAAAATCAATAATGATATAGTTGATCTGAACAGCACTAGCAATTGACTTGATCTAATTGACATTTATAGAATATTCCACCCCAAAACAGCAGGATATACATTCTTCTCAAGCTCACATGGAACACTCAGCAAGATAGACTACATTCTGGGCTATAAAACACACCTTGACAAGTTTAGAATAGAAATCATACCAAGTATGTTCTCAAACCACAGTGGTATTAAACCAGATATCAAGAACAGAAAGATCTCTGGAAAATTCCAAAATATTTGGAGATTAAGAAACATACTTCTAAATAACTAATGGGTTAAAGAAGAAGTCTCAAGAGAAATTTAAAACTATTTTGAACTAAATTAAAATGAAAATACAACTAATCAAAATTTTCAGGATGCAATGATTAGGGGGAAATTTACATCATTAAATGCATTTATTATTTTTTAAAAAAGATCTTGGATTCATACCACAAAGCACGTACAAAAATTAATTCTAATGGTGTATAGACTTTAAAACCTAAAACCTATAACATTTCTCAAAGAAAACATAGGCTAAATCTTTATGACCTTGGGTTAGACAAAGATTTCTTAGATACAACAAAAGCATGATCCAATTTGTTAGAAAGAACAAATTGGTATATTGGACTCTATCAAAATAAAAAACTGCTGCTCTTTGAAAGACATGGTAAAGATAATGAAAAAACAAGTCACAAACTAGGAACAATATTTGCAAATCACATACTTTATAATGGACTTGTATCCAGAATATATAGGTAAATAATACTAAAGCAACATAATTAAAATGGGCAAAAGATTTGGACTCTTTACCAAGATATATGGATGACAAATAAGTACATGTAAAGATGTTAACATCATTAGTCATTAAGGAAATACAAATTAAAACCACAATGAGATACCACTACACACTTATTATTATGGCCAAACTAAAAAGGCCTTACCATACCAAGTGTTGGCAAGGATGTGGAAACATTGGAATTCTCATGTATTGCTAATGGGAATATAAAATGGGTCAACTATTTTGGAAAACATATTTAGTATTTTCTTCAAAAATGAAACATATACCTCTCATATGACCCAGCCATTCTACTTTTAGAGAAAAGAAAACATATATTCATTCAAATACTTATGCACGAATGCTCATAGCATTATTTGTATGTGATTGTCAAAAACTAGAAAAGACCCAAATTTCCATCAACAATTGAATGAATAAACAAATTGTAATGAATTCATACAATGAAATACTATTCAGCAACAAAAAGGAATTAACTATTGATAAATGCAACAACATGGATAAATATGATTTTAAATGGGTTATCAGAATTATCTAATGCCTGCTCTGGATATTGTGGTTCAAAAACAGCAGTAAGGACTTATGGGAAGATGGTGTTGGAATAGATAGGCAGGGCTGAACTCTCTCACAAAAGCAATGGAAGAAGGGCAAAAAGCAGACCAAGGGAGTTGCTTTAGGGATTGGCATCCTCAGGGAGGGTGACAGACAGAGAGATAAAGAAGCTGAAATGAAAACCATGACTTGCTAATCCCTGTGGCCGGGAATGGTGCCCATTCCCCACCCTCAAGGCGAACAGCCTGGATAAAATCCATGGCTCACTGCAGCCAACTGAGAGGGGACCAGACATCTTCCTTCCTAGGAAGAGAAAGGGTACAGCAGAGGGTGAAGAGTGGTTTCTCTTCAGTGAATTTGGCCAGCAGAGCCTGCTTTGAATCTCAGCTCTGGCCAGACCAGAATCACAGCAAGTTGGAAGTTGAGACACCTCTGTGGAAAGATTGGCAGACGAGTCCCACCTGCTGGCCGGCCAGGAAACTGCAGGGGGAAAGACTGCTTTGAAGAGTTTCTTGTCCCAGTCCCCTTGGATGGTATCTGCACCCCATTAGTGAGTCCCAGGCCCTATTTTGATAACTTAAGCTGGGAAATTTTAAAGACTTAGAATAAGTTGAACCAAAACTCAAAGAAGAGCTGTAAAACAAAACTACTATGCAAGAGATTGAAATTAGCTGTCAGAGTACATTCACCAACATATTCAGATGCCTAGACATCAGCAAAAAATTACAAGCCATACTAAGAAACATGAAGAGATGGCCCAGCCAAAGGAACAAACCCAAACTCCTGATGAGACACAGGGCTTAAGACAACTAATCAATGATAATCACACAAATCTCCTAAATCAGTTCAAGAAGTTGAAATAAAATATGACTAAAGAGATAAAGGATATTAATAAGACACTGAGTAAGCATAATGAACAGTTTGAAAGCCTGCAAAGAAAAGTATCATACCTTATGGGAATGAAAGACACATGGATCAGATTAAAAATATGTTAGGGCATGTAACAGCAGATTTGAATTTATAGAAGACAAAATTAATGACTTAGAGGACCAAGCATCTGTACTTGAAAAGACAGAACAGAAAGAGAAATGAATGGAAAAAATGGAACAGGGTCTCGGGGAATTGAATGATAATGTGAAATGCATAAGCATATATATAATCAGCATCCCAGAAGAAGAGAACAGAAAAGGGGCAGTTAGAATATTTGAGACTGAAAACTTCCTAACCCTCATGAAAGACATAAATATCAAAATCCAAGAAGGACAGCACATCCCAAACAGAATAAATCTGAACAGACCTACCCCGAGACACCTACTATTCAGAATAACAAATATCAGAGATAAAGAGAGGATTCTGGAAGCAGCAAGAGAAAAGCAAAGCATCACATTCAAGGAACCTCAATGAGACTAAGTGCCAACCTCTCATCAGAAACTGTGGAGGTGAGAAGAAAGTGGTATGATATATTTAAAGTACTGGAAGAGATAAACTGCCAGCCAAGAATTCTGTATCCAGCAAAACTGCCCTTCAGAAATGAGGGTGAGTCTAAAGTCTTCACATACAAACAAAAACTGAGAGAGTATGTTACCAAAAGACAGGGTTTACAAGAGATACTAAAGTGAGTGCTGCAGCCTGAAAGGAAAAAACAAGGGTGAGAGACTTGGAGAAGAGTGTAGAAAAGAAGATTATTAGCAAGGGGAACTCAAAGGGTAAAAAGGCAGACAATAGTAAGATATGACAACAGAAAGCCAAAAGATAAAGTGGACAAAGTAAATAATGCCTTTACAGTAATAACATTAAATGTTAATGGATTGAATTCCCCAATAAAAAGACATAGACTGATAGAATGGATAAAAACATAGGTGCCATCTATATGCTGTCTATATACAAGAGACTCACCTCAGACTTAAGGACACAATAAGGTTGAAAGTGAAAGGTTGTAAAAAGATATTTCATGCAAATAATAACAAAAAGCAGCTTAAGTAATTTGTATACACACATATATATGAACACATTTGTATATAAAAAAACTTTCACATATCTTCTTAATATCATTTGAGCCTCCCAATAACTCAATAAACTATACTGGTATCATTATCTTTATTTTACAGGTAAGAAAAGTAAAGCTCAGAGAGTTTAAGTTGCCTGGTGGGTTTCTGAAGCTAAGATTTGAATTCAAGGTTGTGACAGGTCCTGCACCCTGTCCTGTAAAGGCATGGTTCCTATGAAATGGTAGAATCTGTTTTCCATTTTTTAATAGGGAAAAATTCAGGTTCCCTGTCAATCTAAAAAGTCCCATCAATTTCCTTAAACTTTAAAAAATATCAATATAACAATTCATCAAAGTTTTATGTAAAATACAAAGCATTTAAAACACCCAAATTATCTATTTAATGTTTAATAAGCCTATGAATGGATATATTTATTTGTAGCATATAAAGATACTGTACAATATTGGATACAAATTGCATTTTCTTTCTATACTGCTATGAACTGTAATATACACAATAAAATAATATGTTAAAGATTCTACAAGTTCTATCTAAATTAGTCCCAGTTGGTAATTGCCCTAGATTCCTGGAAGAAGCAAACACTGGAAGCCATGAAGGGATAAACCCTCAGGGAAAATGTGGGAAGATGAGCTGATAATGCATATGTTTTAAACAAGGAAAGTGTGAGGCCAATCTCTCAGAACACCTGAGGTCCTGTTGTAGTAGACCCTACATTACATCACTGGGACTCAAGCAAACCATAAGTGGTCTTGCTGGCACATGCATATATACACATCATAACATGGTTTTAATTTAGATAATGAATTTAGGTGAAACAATTTATGTCACATTATTCTTAAATATGAAAAGTCTGAGAATGAGATATTTTGGATTTCAAGAAATTCTTGTACACTGAACAATTTTGTGCATACAAACAATCAACTGCTTTAGTTAACATCTGAGAGAACTTTTGTGTGGTTGTTTGATTTAATATTGAAGTTACACAAAATAATATCTATCATTTATGGGCAAGGTATAAAGAATAACAGTAAGACAAACAGCTGTAAACCATCACCCACCCTAAGAAATAGGTCTTCACCAGTATCTTAAAAGCTTCAGCTCTGTCCCTCCATCCTCTGCTTAGAGGTAACAATTCATTCTAAATTTTGTGTTAATCAGTTAATTTTTTCTTTGTGAATTTAAGTCATATGTGGCTATATCTCATAACCATATATAATTTATTTTTGCATGTTTTATACTATACATAAAATGAACATACTATATTTGTTTCTCTGAGTTCATTCGTGCTATGCTTGTAACTACAGTTTATTTTAACAGTCATATTATGTTGTATTGTTTGAATATACCAAAATCTGTCTATTCATTTCACTGCTGATGGACATAGGTGTCCTTTGTAGTTTAATGCTATTATGCTATTACGAATAATGCTGCTACGAAAATTCTTGAACATGTGTCCAGGTACATGCCAGGTTTTCTAGGATATATCCCTAGTAATAAAATTGCTGAAACATACAGGATGTGCACACTAAGGTTTACTAGGTAATCAAACTTCTCAAAAGAGATTGTGCCAATTTTTTTTTCCTACCTGCAAGAGATGAAAGTCTATAACCTTGCTTCATAACCCTAACCACTTTTTGTATTGATCAATATTTTTACTTTTGCCCCTCTGGTAAGTATGAAGTGATATCTCATGGTGGTTTTGATTTGCGTTTCTGAAATTACTAATAAAAATAGCATCTTGTGTTGCCTGGCCACTTTGTTTTTTATCTTCTGTGACATTCCTGTTTGCCCTTTGCCCATTTCTCCATTGTGTTGCCTTTGCTTTTTGAGTCACAGGAATTTTTTATGTGTCCTGAATACTAATTATTTTTCTTTATATGTATTTCAAATCTCTTTTCCCAGTTTGTGTCTTGTCTTTTCACTCTCTCTATGATGTTCTTAGTGGACAAGTGTTCTT
Source organism: Cabassous unicinctus (assembly GCA_029593785.1). Taxonomy (NCBI): domain Eukaryota; kingdom Metazoa; phylum Chordata; class Mammalia; order Cingulata; family Chlamyphoridae; genus Cabassous; species Cabassous unicinctus. The sequence continues at coordinate 9,893 of JAQZBX010067000.1, forward strand.
AATTTTAATGTGAGTGAATTTCACTCTTTTCTATAGTTTGCCAAGTTTCTATTATTTAAGATCCCTTTCTCCACCCTAATTAAGAAAGATATTCTTCTTATTGCCTTTAAAAGGTTTTATAGTTTGCCATCAAGTTTAAGTCTTTGGTCCAACTTAAATTGATTCTCATGTAGAATGGAAAGTAAGGACTGTGTATTAGTTTCCTGTGGCTGCTGTAACAAGTTACCATAACCTCAGTGGCTTAAAACAACACACATTTATTCCCTTACAGTTATGGAGGTCAGAAGCCTGAAATCAGTTTCTCTGGACTAAAGTCAAGGTGTTAGCAGGGTTGATTTCTTTTGGAGGCTCCAAAGGGAAATACATTCCTTGACTCTTCCATCTTTTAAGACTACCAGCTTTCCTTGGCTGAGGCTGCATCACTGTAATCTCTGCTTCCATCATCACATTGCTTTTTCCTCTTCTGTATCAAATAGCCCTCTGTCTCCCCTTATAAGGACACTTGTGATTACATTTAGAGCCTGGATATCCAGGATAGTCTTCCCATCTCAAGATGCTTAACTTAATCAAATCTTTTGCCCTATTAGGCAATATTCACTCTTTTGCTATGTAAGAGAATATTTACAACTTCCTAGGATTATTAGGACAAGAGTATCTTTGGGGGCCATTGTTCAGCCTACCACCGACCTTATGTGGTCTCCAGTTGTTTTAGCTCCTTTCTATATAGTCCATCTGTCCTCACTGATCTTCACCACCTGCTTTGTCATAAATCACTTTTACATATATGTGTGCCTCTATTCTGAATTCTCTATTTTGTTTCTTAGTTCCTTTTTTTCTTATTGCCCCAATATTATATTATCTTATTATTATAGTTTTATAATAGATTTTACTATATGAAAGGGCAAGTCCATTCTCTTTATTCTTCTTTAGGAGTATCTTGGCTATCCTTGGTCCTTTGACTTTACATTTAAATTTTAGAATCAACTCATTAAATTCCACCAAATTCCACCTGCTAGCATTTTGTTTAGTAGTCCATTGAATTAATAGATATGATTAATTGGCTTGAAACAAAATCCTGATATTGAGTCCTCCTATTCCAGGACATAGCCTAGCTCTCCATTTATTTAGATCTTTGTTAATGCTTTTGAATAAGGTTTTACATTTTGATCCTTGAAGGGCTTAATTTATTTCTACATACTTTATATTTTTATTGCTATTATGAACAGTATCTTGAAAATTAATTTTTTCTGATTGTTGCTGGGTATAGAAATACAGTGACTTTTGTATCTTGATTTGGTAACCAGCAACCTTAATAAACTATCTTACTAATTTCAAAACTTTATTTTTGCATCTTTTGCATTTTCCAGGTAAACAGTCCTAAAATCAATAAATAATGTCAGTCTTTTCTTCCAGTATTAGTTTTTTTTTTCCTTTTTCTTGTCTTATTACTCAAGATAGTTGCTCAAGGTATACTAGATATTGGACATCTAATATATCTTAGATAGCAAGTTTTTGCAAGTCCGTGTTTTGCATTTTCTGGAACTAAGTGCAATGTGCTCTATTGCATTCAGGGATTTCAGAGCTGTAAAGGGGTTATGTTGTACATCTCTCTGCTTCTCATGTGTTAGGACCACTGTAATCACAGATAAGAAATTGCCTAATTTCTTTAAACATTTTAATATTTTACTGTTCTGATGAATAATCTGTCCTTAGAGCTTACTAGTTCTTTCAGGCTTATTCCTCTTGCTGCCTTTTGTCAGGACAAGAAAAATCTCTGCTTAAAAAATACTGTGTAAAAGTAGCATTTGTAATGTGACCCTAAAATTTATACTGACTCTTTCAAATGCAAGGCTGACTGTTACTTTGTAGTCCCAATCTCTCTTGGGTGATGGGGGGTAGCTACAATGAGACAAACTCTTTTGTTGTTAATAATTCCCAAAGAAATATTGGCTGGCTGCTTTGTTACAACACATCTCCATTTTTTAAAAAAGAAGGCAGTCAAGGTAACAGATGGGGAAAACTTTAGGCTTGACAGTTATAAATAGTCCTGCAATTCATTTCATGATACATTTGCAGTTCTCTTTCTTTGCTACTCCAAAAGTTGGATCTTTATCAAAATACTTTTCTCTTGACCAACGATGAAAATTACTGCCAATGGATTAGAGCTCTAAACTAATGGACGAGGGTGATGAGGGGAGCCAGATCATAGGATTATCAGACACAGATTTTTAAATGTTCTCAATAAAAGAAAATATTTAAAATTTCACAAGAGGCATGGAAACTTTTAAAAATTAATGAAAATTTTAGAACTGAAAACTTATAATAAATTGAGAACTCAGTGATGAATTTAACAGCCTTCTAATTGCAGAGATAGAATTTGTAAACTAGAAGTTAGATAAATCAAAAGAAAATATTCACACTGAAGCATGTAGAGACAAAGTATAGAAAAGAACATGAGTTGATTGAAATATGGCAAAAAGGCCTAACTTATGATTGGAGTACCAGAAGAAGAGAAGTAAGAAAATGGAGCAGAAGCAATATTTGAAGAGATAATGACTAAAATTTTTCCCAAACTGATGAAAGACTCCACAGATCCAAGAAGTGCTGTAAAACCCTAAGTAGAACAAATAAAACCACACCTTGGAATATCATAGTTAAACTGCTGAAAACAAAAGACAAAAAGGAAATCTTATAAACAACAGCCAGAAAAAAATACATATTACCTCAAATGAGCGATAATACTATGAGCTGACTTCCCAACAGAAACATTGGAAGACAAGAAACAATAGAATGAAATCTTCAAAGTCCTTAAAGAAAATATAGAAAAATTGTTTGTGGATATATGTTGCCTAAATGTAAGAAACCAAAATTATTCCTATTTCCTAAAGATAAGATAAATCTTCAGCATTAAACTGCAATTCTCTCAGTCCAATGCAGGGAATTGGTGCAATAATCTTAATCATTTTCACTGGTAACAAAATGATACAAAATTTGAGGAGATTTAATCCAGCATTGGAACTTCTGATCTTAAAGCAGGGCTTCTCAGCCATCTGGGCTTAGTGTGGCCAGAGGAATGAATGGGCCAGCAGGCTGCATATGATGTAGTACTTAGAAATCCAAAGCACTGAAAATGGAACCTTGGGAGAGAAGAGGAGAAGAATGAAAAAAGGAGAAGAAAAGTTAGCCTGGAAGGAAAGCTTGCTACTTTTAAATGATTGAGAGGCTCATCAGTGCATGTAACAGGGCGCAAGGACATGTTTTTCACACTGTCACAGCTGTCTGCAAGGGCCTTCTCTGCCCTAAGGACAGACTCTGGGAGGGTAAGCCAGAGATTTCTGGATGATGAGCCTTCATGCAAATTGTTCATCACTCTCATAGGAAAATGGATTGATAATCCCTGGTTTAATGGTCAGTTTCTGCAGAAGTGCCCTTTGTCTCCACTCAATGCCTCGATTTGTCTTCTGCATGACCGGAAGTCCCAGTGTTACAACATATTTAAGTATGAGTTATTTATTTTTATGTTGAGTCTTGTCATGTGAGTGTGTTGGTGAATTTCTTTTGAAGATGTGTTTTGGTAAATGTTAAAATTTGTTACTAAACTAAACTTGCTGCTTAATAATTGCTTGCATCCAGTAAAAAGTATAGTGATTACCAAGTTAAAAAATATATATATATATGATATAGCAAGTTATTATATAGCACCATTTTGGATAATAAAGTCTGGATATTTTTTTTAGGCCGAGAGATTCGTCTGCCACTCCGAATCAAAGGGGAAGGAATGGGACCTAAGATTCATTTCAACTTTGAATTGCTGGATATTGGGAAAGTTTTCATTGGATCAGTCCATTGTTATGAGGTAAGAACTAGAATTGTTAATTGTCAAATGGTACTTTGCTTTTTTTGTTTGTTTTATTATTTTTTTTATTTTATAGAAAACTTGTATAATCACATCCACTTGCCATTTCTCATGCTAACTCTTGTCTTTTTCAGACCCCAGAATCCTCTGACTCTTCCTCCTTTCTCCTAGCCTTGTTGGAGGAGCAACCTCTTCTGTCCTCTGCAACCTCCTCTAACTTTATTGAAAACTAAACAACAGTCAAAGCCATCATTAGTTGGTTTTATCTTCATCATTTTGCAGGTTGCAAAAGAGAAAAACAGAAACTCATCTACCTATCTATGTAATGCTTGTTCACTGAAAATATAAATCCTACAGGTCAGAGGATAGAGAACCTATTGCATTTTCCAGAATTTCCTAATGAGGATAGTTATTTTAACACTTTAGAAATTTCTCTGAAGATACTAGCCGTCAACCTATATTTTAAAAACCAGATATTGTGGTTTCTGGAAGAGATGTCCCTGCTTTATCTTTTCAAGAATGTAGAAAATGATCCTTTCAAAAGATGTACTCATAGTTTATTCAGGATCAAAGTTACCTCAATGTTACTCCATTGCTAACTTTGTATCTAGGGCACTTTACCTCAAACTATACCCATTGAAACTCTATTTTAGAAAGGTTCCTAAATTGTATGCATTTGTGTCTTTATAGAGGTAATAATAAAAGTGATTATTTAATGAGTGACAAATAGATGCCAGGTTCCGTGTATGTGTGTGTAATTTCTAATCCTAACAACAACTTTGAAAGGTAGGTTTTATTATACCTATTTTAAAAATGAGAAATCTGAGTTATAGAGCAGTTAATACCATCAAACATCGCCTGTAATGTATATTAAGCCTAGTATTAGTGCTTTTACATGCATTAGTTCATTTAATCCTCAAAAAACTGTATGGAGTAGGTATAATTACTATTCCTATTTAATAGCTGAGAAAATTGAGACTAGAGAAGTTATACTAGCTAAAGTAATGCTAAATGCTATCACAAACACAAAAATTTATATCTCAAACACATTAAAGGTTTAATTTTTGCTTACATAAAATCCAAAATAAAGGTTCCTAATCAGCAGGTGGTCTCCTCCAGGCAGAGAATTGGAGACCCAGGCTCCTTCCATCCCATGGCTCTGCCAACTTTAATGTGTGACCTGCCAGGTCACGGCCTCGCATCGTGCTTCCAGGAGGGGGAAAGAGCATGGAGCGTTGCCCACAAGAGATTTGTACAGGAGGTGATGCTGGAGTTGGCACATGTCGCTTTTGTTCCCGTTCCACTGGCATACCCAACTGCAAGGGAGTCTGGGAAATGTAGCCTAGCTGTAAGCACAGGATGAAGAGGAGCCACGTTTGTGGTGAACAGCAAGTCCAGCTACCACAGGAGTTAAGTTCCTTGGCAGGGTGACATGGTTAGTCAGGATTGGTGGGCCCTGACTTCCCGAGGGCCCGTGTCCTGCTCTGGGAAGAGAAGCCCCTCGGCTGGCCTTTCAGTCCTTTGGGTTCTCAGTGCCCCACTCTCTGTGCCTTAGAAAGCCCCAGCCTCCAGCCAGCGCAGCTCTCAGCCACAGCTTAGCAGGCAGGGGAGGCCAGTGCCTGGCTGCTGCCCAGAGCTGCCTGCAGTGCCCTCCGTTCCGCAGGCACTAGGGTGACGAGGGCCTTAGTGGGGAGATGTACAAATTAGAGATGTTACTGCCTTAATGAGATGGAATGCATGTGAGAGAGCAACTTTTTTGGGGGGAGGGGCCTGTATTTCACACCTGCACAGCGTACGGCTGTACAGAAATTCTTAACACAGGTTCTTAAGCTCCTATATTGAAAGATTGTACAGGAAATACATTTGTTTTGGAAATCAAATAAGCATTACTGAAATTTGGAAATTGGTAAATTTGTAGAGGGTTGTAGGGCAATAAAATAAGCACAATTTTAATGAAGAAATCAGTCATATGACTGCCATAAAACGAAAAGTGCACAGCAACTGTGCTACATTGTCCTGTCCTGCATTTTGAGAGAAGCCTCACTTAGGGAGAAAAAAAAAGGTGTAAGAGTTTTTATTAAACTGATATTTCGTCTGTAATTTACCCAGTGTGAATTTCCCTTACACCTTATAGACTGTACCTTACGGATGGTACATCAGTAAAGGACCTTTAGTTCTAACCCAAATTGATAGGATTTCCCTGCACGTAATAATTTCTTTTTTTTTTTAAGATTTATTTATTTATTTATTTATCCCCGCCCCCCC
>JAQZBX010067001.1:0-16011 GCA_029593785.1 Cabassous unicinctus
GGGAGGTCCCGGGGATCGAACCCAGGTCCCTCCGTATGGAGATGGATGCCCAACCATTTGAGCCACATCTGTCCCCCCTCCAGGAGCTTTTGATCTTTGGATTTGTCTTTCTTCAGCAATGGAAAAAATTTCAACAATTACCACTTTACAAATTTTCCTCCCATTTCCTTCAGTATAAATTCTGGAACTTCTATAGGACCTAAACTGGAGCTTCTCAATCCATCCTTGATATCTCTTTGCTTTTTTTTTTTTTTAATTACATCTCTGTGGTAATTTCTGGGTGAAGTTCCTGTTATTCTATTTCAGATCATTATGTTTTATTGCTTCCTAAGTGGAGTTTACCCAATTCTTTGTTTGCTTTTTTTTTAATTTAAATGATTCATTATTCATTTTAATTTTCTAATCAGCTCCTTTTTATATTCACATTCTCCAATTTCATTTTTTTATTGTGCTCAGCTGTTTCCTACTTTCTGATGTGATTCTTGTATTGACCTCTGTGAACAACCTATACATTCTTACCATATATCTTTACCAAATAGTTTTCAGAATTAATTTAATTCAAAGAAAATATATGTTTGATTATTAGTTTTGTCCAGCTAATTTTCTTAATCTTAACTTTTTTCATATGGGAAAGTATTTGCATGTGTGTGTGTATGTTGGATGCCTGCTTTTTATTTTCCTCCCTAGCCCTCTGCTCACCCCTCCCTGTCTAATTCACATATTGATATACAAATGTTCCTTAAATGGCTAGTATACACAGGCCCTGTTCTAGGCTCTGGAGACATTTGCTATAAAAAACACATAAAATCCCCTGCCTGCATGGAGCTGATATTCCAGAGGGAAGAAACAGACACTAAACATAGCACACGTAACTCACATAGAATGCTGATGGTTTTACAGTTGCTACCTCCTGCTCTTCTAGGGTCCCAGGTCCAGATGTTGGTAAGGGCCCCTGCTCTGCAGTGACATAAAGCAGTGCTGCTCAAAGGGCAGTCCACAGACCAGCGCTGATCCCCAAACTCTTTGTAACCTGACATTGGTGAGACAAATATAGAAATTGAGAGAAAACTCTGGAAACATATATAGCAATACAAGTTTTCCCTTAATACAAAGAGTAATTTTATTTCTGTCAAATCTAACAAAACAAAATTTGGACTTATATGTCTATGTTTTATTTCATTTTTAAATTCACTTTAATTGTATTTTACTAAAGAAATTTTCTCTCATGAAGAAGGAAAAAGAGAGCCATTCTTTCCACACAGAAATATAGAGGTTCTTCAGATTCAGGAATCAAGTCATTAGGGGCTTTTGTTTTTACTTTCTGGTTGCAAGGGTATTTCTGTATTCTCCTCCTCCCTCCTTTGGTGTATGGAATTACAGAAATAATAAACTGTAGCAGTAGTTGCAAGCTTCTGTTTTATCATCTTCTCTTGGGGGGAGTGGGCATCCCAGACTGAACTTTAAGCAGTCAATCTCATATGGAACACTTTAGTTCCGTTTATCTGGTGGGCATAGAAGGGATTCACCAAAGTATAACTTACCTACCAACTTGACAGGCAGAACAGGTTCTTCTGGACTCAAAGTCTTCTGCCTTGTTCATAGAGGGCTGGCCCCTTGGAGAGGCAATGAATGAAGCACTGAAATATCTGCCAAAATCCCTGTGTCCAAATGTTGGCTTGGCCACCAACTTATTGGTAGACCTTCAAAAATCACTTATCTCTTTTACAGTTAAACTGTTTAATTATCCCAGCAACTCCATGAGATAAGTAGGGGAGGATTATTTTTGTAAGGAACAAAGACACATTTGGAAAACTGCAGGGACTTACCCAAGACCACCTATCCAGTCAAAGCTAGGTCTGTCTCCGAAGTCAGTAAGTGGTATCTCATAAAATACCAAAGTTGGATGGACCCTCTCCATGGAAATATCAAAGGTTGTTAAACTCAGCCACTATGGCAAAATCTCAGCATTTTTTCTCAGTAGGGATTTGGAGATTCATCCCAGTTGGAGAGTGCTCACTGAAGCCTGCTTCTGGGTTGCTGCAGCATCCTTTGGAAAAGTTTGGGTATAACAGCTGACATGCCATTAAACTCTTTCAGATTGTGAAGGTAATAGCAGTAGTAAGCAAGGTGGAAGAGAGCACATGGTCTTGACCACGGACAATATGTGTTTATCCAGATATAGCATGAAAGCTGCTGGGAGAAAGATTTAACTCACACTGGAGGCTGATCTAAAGAATCCTGATTTGTTTATTGTTTCCCCTCTCTCCTTCACATCCTTCTCCTTTACTGCCTGTTGTCTTTTGTACAGCCTGATTCCAACATCAAGCTACATTCTCTCCTGAATACAGGTCAAATTCCGGCTCAAAATTACAGTAACAAAGAAGAATTCTATAGAACAAAGCTAGATCTGTACTCCAGGAGTTGACACCAAAGAACAATGCTTTCTTTATCTGGTTACAAGAAAATGTCAGCTTTTGTACAAATGCTTTTCCTTGAACACTGTCATATGATATTCATTCTCAAAGCATTATTTCCTCACATGCACTTCTCTCGCGAAAAATTGCAATGCATGTTCAACTATTATCTTGCTTGATCTTTGCAACAGCAATTGATTATAAATATATCAGAATTACTCCCATTTCACAGATTAAGAAAATGAGTTTCAGAGAAGTAAATTAGCCCAGACTCCATAGCCCAAAAGTTGCAGGAACTGAGGTCTTTTGGCTTCTAATTGTGCCTAACTGTGCTCTTTCCTATGGCATATTCTACTTTACAGATAGCTATATGAGAACCATTTTCCCACAAAACTAAGTGTAGAAGAATAAACTGAAACTAAGGTAGTTATATGTTTTATATCCATCATCAGGGAGCAAATGCCAGGTGAGTGAGATGCTAAATACTTACCAGAGTGAGCTATACCTTAATACCCTTTCTAGCCTTTCCACCTCAAAGGTCCCAACTGCCAAAAGAAAAGCAGCAACAAAAATATTCCAGAGCTAGGAGGGGAAAAGTGAATGAGGGTGGTACCTTTCCTCCTATTCTGGTTTGAAATACTGGCATTTCAGTATACAGAGGGCATCAGCTCTGTTCCAGCTCCAGGTGTAGGAGTGCAAAGTTTCTATGAGGCCAGGGAATGTGGAACAAAGGGATAATGGAAAGAGCCAGTGGTGGAGTTGGACAGAGCATCCCTGACACTTAGCAGATTGAGGAAAAGTTGCTTAAACCCTCTGAACTACAACTTTCTTACCTACAAAGAGACTAGCAGATTGGGTGAATTATGTCCAGGCTAAGTTCTTTGTAAAATGTAAAGGGCTGTGCAAATATTAGCTCTTATTTTGTCCACTTTGTATTTTCACTAACAGCATAAATTCTATTCAAAGGGATAGGTTAACTTGAAGAGATCCTAAACTTCTGTGAATGCATGTGGCATTCACAATTGCAATTAAATGTCGTATGACCTTGGGAAAATCGTTTAACCTTTCTGTGTCACTGTGCTCCCCATAGAATGACCAAACAGCATTATCCTTATTCTCACCTTGAGAAGAGCAATGTTGTATATAATTAGGGCTATATAATCACACATTTATGATCTCTAGGCTGTTTGTGTGTTTGCGCGCACGCTCTCTTTTTGCAAGCGAAGAAGGAATTCCTTCAAATTAGGACTATATTTCTTCTTGTCTGTAACTTTCACAGCATTGGTGAATGGAAACACAATCACTAACTACAAGAGTAGGAAGATACATAGCATCATTTGTCTAAGTCCCCTTATTTTACAGATAAAACAAAACAAAACAAAAAAACAAAACAAAAAAAAAAAAAATGGGAACCCAGTTTACAGATAATAGGAGATTCGCCTAATATCGTGCATTAGAGGTTCGGTTTAAACCAGATTTTCTGACGTTCAGCTCCTTGCTGTTTCCATTATATCTTACAGGAGGTATAGGATACATAATTTTCAAAAGAATAAGGAATGATAATTAAGTGAATTTAATTTATATTTCACATATTAGAAAGCAAGTTCAGTGGCCAAATAATTTTTTTAAATGCTGTGCTATAAGAGTTTTATTTTTATGCTAATATAATTTATGAACCTTCAAAACACAGTACGTTGGTTTTCCCCGAACTTCTTTGAGCACAGATGCTATGGAGGTCAAAAGCTCTTAGGACATAGTAAATATTTAATAAACACAAATGAATAAATGAACAAACAATAGAGAAGGACATGTCCTAGGATTTAGATATGAGGGCTGATTTCTGTCTGCTGAGCCTCTTATAACCTGTGTAACCTTGGACAAGAAGACTCTTCAGCCTCTGCAGAATGATTCTTCTTCTAAAGGTGGAGATGCCTGACCAACCTAACTTAAGACGCAGCTGTACAGGTCAAATTTCTTTGGAACTTCAGAACCTGATTTGTGCATGATTCTCATTTTAAGTGTAAAGCACCAGCCACACTCTCTTCATTCTGTGAACTGCACTCTCCTTTATTTCTGGGAACGACATTTTCCCCTCAATCCATCCATATAATTTCTTGTTGGAGCTACCTTGTTCTGATATATACCTGAACCTCTGGCCAGAGTTGACAGGACCAGAGGTGGATACCTCACCAATGCTGAACCAATACTTTTCTTCACTGACAGTTTTAGCTCTGGTGCAGAGAGAGAGTCAGGCAGACACTCTCTTTGGAGAAAGCTCTAAGATGTAAGCTCATCTATCTTCAGTAGTTCTTTTGTTTACTACCCTCCAGCCACAACCCTAAAACGCTCCAGGCTGTGATTGCTTCTAGGGCTTTCCCACTTGCTGCTCCTTCTCCTAGGAATGTCCTTCCTTCAGATATTTGCATACTGGACACTTTCTCACTATCCATGACTCAACTCCAATGTCATCTCCTCAACTCCAATGTCAACTTTTCAAAAGCATTCTCTCATCACTTAAGTAGCTCCTCAATTCATTTTGTATAGCGTGACTCTGTTCAATCTTCTTCATGGCTTATCTCAGCATCTGAAATTATCTTATTTGTTTATGTGCTTAACATTTGACTTTCCTGCCAGAATATAGTCTTCTTGAGGACAACAACCTTGTATTATTCACCCCCTTTTTCCCATTCTTCAGAACAATGTCTAACACACATTCATTGATTCACAAGATAGCAGGAAATCTCTAAGCTCATTATGGTCTATTGAGATAAGCAATATTGCCTTCTTCTTACAGTGGGAGAAATAGAGACTCCGAGGGCATAGTCATTTGTCCAAGCTCACACATTTATGAAAGAAAGAGGCAACTGGTCATCTCTCAACTTGTAAGATTGGTTTGTCTAGAATCCATCTCCTGGCAGCTCATTGGCTTTATACTAACATGGTCATTTGGAGGAGGGTGATGGATGAGTAGAGGTGTGAAGTATTTGAACAGGTATCAAATGTCAGTCAATGCATTTAGAACTCTTAGGCAGATAGACTCTACCACACAACCACCAAGTCTTTTGTCCTGCTGTATCCAGCCTTCCTCTAGGAGCAGTTCCTGCTTACAAGGCTGTGGCTGGATTTTTCTGGAAAGCCCTCACTATCACAGCTGCCATTCTTCTAAAACTAATGCTACCTTCTCATTACCAGATCTAAATAAGCATTAGCAACAAGGAGAGGAGAATGAAGGCCTTTTTCTGCCCCCTACTTTTCTGTTGTATACACTGGCCTTTGTTTAACCAGTGAAATGATATTTTTCCAAAACATCCATTAAAGAAAGCCAATAATTAGTAGAGCCAATAGCTACCCCTACACCTGCCTGTTCCTGTGGATATTTGGAATAAGATTCTATTTGTTTGATTTTCCAGATCTAGGTGAGGCTGGCAGAGATAACTACTCCCACCTTGACTCCACTTCCAGGTCAAGAAAAAGCCTAAATTCCATACTCATATTTCATGCTGGATAAACCTCAATCAAGACATGTAGAAAAGTAAACCCATAGTCCCACAGAAAGTCATATTTATTATTAATAATCTGCAATATTCTTCTAGTACCTACCATTTACAGAGAACCTACTTAATGCCTGACACTTGCATCAATTCACTTAATATTTACAGCAATCTTACAAAGTAGACACTGTTACCTAAAAGTAAATTGAAACCAAGAGAGGCTAAATGACTTCTCCAAGATCACAGACCAAGGAAATGACATAGAATTTGGACCTATGAAATCTGGGCTATTTCTGTGCCCCAACTCGGCTGACCACTTCTTTAGCAGAAGGTGATTCACCTTCATGATGAATCACAGGAGAATGTTACCCCTTTCACACATCTTTATGAGTGTCACCATGCAGAATCAGAGTGTTCAAAGACTCCTGCATTTCCATGGCAACTACCATATTGTGTCCTTATTACCCAGTTCATATTATTCAACTCAAAGCAATTTTGCAGACAGGTGATTCCAGGTTACAGACCAGGAAGCACAGAAGGCAAAATCAAGTCAGCAGCATATCTCAACTCTAGAATGTTCAGCTGTCCCCACAAAGCCAAGAAGCCACAGCCAGTACCATTTTTGGCTTATAGCAAATGACTAGCAAGTGGACACTGCCTTGACAATCTTGCCCTCATGGCTTGGAAGGCTCTCCACTTCTGTACCTGTGATCCCAAACAAGTCATTTAATTTCTCCAAGCTCTAGTTTCTTCTCTATAAAACTGGGATAATGACCATAGTAATACCTAACTCATAAGGCTATTGAACAGATCAAATACTGACATGCATATAAACTATGTAGGGCAATGCCTGATATTTAGCAAATGCTTAGCAAATTGTAGTTTTCTGCAGCTCTTCTTTTTCCCATTTGATGTTTTCATGAGTCTGCAACAAACTACCCATATAGACACTGTCAGACTGACTTTTGAGATTTCTTTTCATTCTTAAGGTTGATTTTAGCATTCATTTTAATTTCCCTGGATAAATATTTGGGACATGTTTGTCTGATTCCCTAGAATCTTCTAAATTTTACCATGTTTGCTTTTTATCCCTCTAGAAATGGCACTGGACTACGAAGTTCACCTATTTCTTTTTCTCTGTATTTTTTATTAAATTTTTTTTATTTTTAAAGAAGCTTTAGATTACACAAATGTTACATAAAAAACGTAGGGGATTTCCATATGCCTCATGCTTTCCCCCTCCCACACTTTCCCACATTAACAATGTCTTTCATTAGTGTGGTACATTTGTTACAATTTGTAGCAGTTTGATATTATTTATGAATTCCAAAAAGAAATATAGATTATGTTTGTAAACTGGTTGGTTCCTCTGGCATGATAACCCTTTGATTGTATTAGATTCAGCTGAGACATCTGATTAAATTATGTTAAGATTAGGGTTCTGACCCAACCACGTTGCTAAGAGTATGACTCAGCTTGAGTCCCAGCTCCCTTTGTGATAAAACAGATGCTCACATGGAAGAAAACACAGGGAGAAGGAGAACACAGAAGCAGATATGCAGGAAGCGAGAGTGCTCCATAGACATGGCCCCAGGAAGAGAGATGAGCCTGATAGTCTACAGCTGACCTTGTGAAGGGAACAGAGCTGCTGAGCCTGGAAAGAAATGGGAAGAGAAATGAGCCTTATGCCAGCCTACAGCTGAGATCAGAAAAAGCTGGGGCTGCAAAGCCTTAAGAGGAAAGAGGAAGGCAGAACCCTCACAGACATTGCCCACCATCTTGCATTAATACATGACAACAGACTTTGGGTGAGAAAGTACTTCTTAAGTAACCTTGAGTTGGACTCTTTATTGCCTTGTGACTGTAAGCTTCTACTCCAAATAAATAACCTTTATGAAAGCCAACAGATTTTGGTATTTTACTCCTTTGGGTGATTAATTCACAGTTGATTAATACATATTGAAGCATTGCTACTCACTATAACTACATTATAGTTTTACATTCTGTCCTGCACAATTTTGTAGGTTATGACAAAATGTATAATGGCCTGTATTCTTCATTGCAATGTCATGCATGATAATTCCAATATCCTGAAAATGCCCCCATATTACACCTTTTCTTCCCTTTCCCTCCCCTCAGAACCTCTGGTAGCCACTGCTTTTATATCAATGATAAAAGTTCTTCCATTGCTAGAATAACAATAAGTCTACTTTAGTCCATTGTTCATTCCCCAAATTGAGATTTGGGGATGGTGATGCCCACTCTGTTTCTAATTGAGAGGGAGCTTAGATCCCATGGGGCAGATGGATAGAACTATCTTGCTTGCAGTTGCAGACACTCTCTGTTCCTTAGGGAGTCCTGCTACATTCTCTAATATTATGGCAAAAATCCTCTGAGTACAAGGGCAGTGCCTAGTGAAGGAAGACAGACCATTATGCCAGGTCCTTGATATTGATGATTGTACTTATGAACCCTTTCTTGTGAAATTGAAACTTAGCCTAGTATTATATATTGCCTAAGAATTACCTCCTGAAGGCTCTTTGTTGCTCAAATGTGGCCTCTCTCTAAGCCAAACTCAGCATATAAACACACAACCTTCCTCCCAGCATGGGACATAACTCCCAGGGATAAGCCTCTCTGGTACCAAGGGATTATTAACATGCACCAACTAGCAATGCATCCAGAAAAAGACCTTGACTAAAAGGTGGAAATATTAAATATATATGAGTTTTTATGACTAAGATTTCAAAGCAAGTCAGGATGTCCTTCCAGAGGTTGCGCTTATGCAGATCTCAGCAGGATCTCATTGGCTGCCACAGTAAACAGTGCCTCAAACAGTGGAGACCCTGAAAGCTCTAGAGACATCCAGACACTATAAGCAGACCAGACAAGCTCAGGAATTCGGCACCCTGCCAGTGGGCTTTACTTTGGAATTTATGCTCCCCAGTATAACAGAGTTAGACTCATTTATAATTTCTCTGCATATGGCTCTTCTGCCCCTTTTATTTGAACCTATAATAAGCAATATTCTTGTTAAATATTTGTCACAGAGACTTAAATCTTTGGTCCATTTATGTACCAGTTGAGCCCTGAATCTCAGCAGAGTTGTAACACCTACTCTCCAGTTCATTGGACTCACCCAGGACAACTAACAAGGAGATGATGATGGACACCACTTATTTCAATTACTCATAAGACCAGCCCTCTCTTAGGAAGAACTGTCATTTCCTGAGACTTGGCCAAGAGGTGTCTCTGGATTAATTAACCCTTAGGAGGTTCCTATACACCAACATAAGTACCCCAGGAGCTCTTTCTGGGAAAGAACTCCATATATTCCTTCTGTATTCCAGCCACTGGCTCAATACTAATACACAAAGGGTGCTCAGTGTGTGTTTGCTGAGAGAATTTCTATGCAACAAAATGCCCTACCTTGTTGTGTGCTTCTGAATAATAATAATTTCTATTTAAATAACTACTATACTGAGATGTTATGCTAAGCACTTTCCATGCGTTATTGTATGAAATTCACAGAATGAACTTATGAAAACATATTACCTTTACCCCCATTTTACAGGTTTGCACACTAAAGTTCAGAGTGAGTCACAGTAATGGAGCCTAGGTTGAAACCAGACTCTTGGTTTCCAAGATTGCAATTTCAAGGAAACTGCAGTGATCATTTCTCCCCACCTTTCACACAATGCCATAGGCCCCACTCTTCTAACTGCAATGAATTAGAAGCCAGCACCTCTGGTGGGAGGGAGCTCATCACTTACAGGCAATGCAGCTTTAGTTTTCAAAAGCACTGACTGTGATCAAGTTACTCCTTGTATAAAGTTCAGTTGCTTCTTTGAGTTTCCTCCCATCAGTTCTGGATCTTCTCTCTGGAGGTACATAGAAACAGTTCTCATGCCTCTCCCACATTAGCCCTTGTACAACAAATCAATCAATCTCTTGCTGATTCCAAATAGGGAAAGTGGATCTAAGCAAGGTAGATGAAGGTATGTTAAAAAGTGGTCAGAGATAAGAAAAAAATCTGTGACAATGATACTAGGTAACACTTTATGAAGCACTTTTGGTGAGCCATTTTTCCCCTCCATACTTAGGTTTCTGCCTACAGGGTTCTGAATGAAGGTAATTTCCCATTGCATTTAAATAGCTATCATTAGATTTGTGAACCATAATATCTACTGGTGTTGGTTGCCTAGTAAATCCTGCATCTGTATTCCATGCAGGTGAATGCCAGTCTGGGAATGATTTAGTGGGTTTTGACTACTCAGTTTTGATTTCTTTACCATTAAAATGTTACTGTACCAGAGTGAATACAAACAGGCATCTTTGTGTTAAAGGTGGGTGGTGACATGCTGGGAAGAGAGAGCTCTTGGAAAAATTGGAAAAATTATTAGTTAAAGCTCCTTCCTGGAGATTGGCCCCACCCTTCCCTGTAGCTCTAGGACTGAAAATGGCTTTGAGTGGGGAAAAAAAAAAGAGGAATGACTAGTGGGTGTGAATCAGGAAAAATAGCATCGTGCATTAGAGAACGTGGTCTTAGCGGCTAAAGCATACACTATTGGTGCCCCATCCATATCCCCTTGGTCCACACCAGAGGTCATCTGAAGGTTAAGTGGACAATTATTGTACACACCATTGGTTTCTTATCTCAAGCATTTGTTTGTCTTCCCTAAAGGCTTTCTCTGGCTTCAGGAATGGTGTCAGTCTGCATATGGGCAGGAAGGAAAATCCAAAGAAATTTAGTGACCCCAGAAGCAAACTTAACCTACAAGGGATGGGAGTTGGTGGTTACATACCCAGCTTCCTTGATGCCCAGTGGGATAGTTATGTGCTATGTTCTACACAGTCTCCACAAGGCTCTCCAGGGGGGTTAAGCATCAGTCCCTCCTTCAAAGACACATCCATTATTGGTTTGCCTCTCTTTCCTTCACCTTGTTTCTGGAGATTACCTCCCAGATAAGCTATCAACATCCACATCTGTAGCAAGTTTGGTTTTGTTTATGAATTCCAAAAATAGATATTGGATTGTGTTTGTAAACTTGTCTGTTCATCTGGGCATATTATATTGTATTAAATACAGAAGGTTTCACTTTTACTTGATTAAATTATTATTAGGGCTTTGATATGGCCACGTCAGTAGGACTTGAGTCCCCACCCCCTTGGTGGAGGGAGACTCACAGAGAAAAGGACATAGAAGAATAGAGAGTGTGAGTTTTGATGCTGGAGCCACAGGAAGTAAATACACAGAGAATAAGAACTCAGAGAAGCAGAAACATGAGGAAAAAGAGAAGGCTCAATAGACACTGCAGAGGCCCTGGAAGAGAGACAAACCATTTGCCTGATAGTTTACAGCTGGCTTTGTGGAGAGAGCAGAGCAGCTGAGCCCAGAGAGAAATGAGCCCCAGGGAGAGAGATGAGTCCTCTAACCTACACCTGAGAACAGAAGGAGCTGGGACCACGGAGCCTTGGGAGGAAGAGGAAGGCTGAACCCTTGCAGAGACCGGCAGCCATCTTCCTCCAACACGTGGCAACAAACTTTGGTGATGGATGTAGCTTATGTTTTTTGGCCTTGTGACTGTAAGCTTCTACCCCAAATAATTACCCTTTAGAAAAGCTAACCGGTTTCTGATACTCTGTATCAGCACCCGTCTCGCTGACTAATTCAACATCTTGTCCTGGTATCTGCTTTTGGAGAAACCAGAGCTAAAATTCTTCTTGTCAATATTTATATGATGACAATAACACCTACTGTGTAGAGTTGGTGAGGAAATTAAATAATGTGTGCAAAGTTTCAGTATGGAGCCTGGCCCAAGATTTTTACCCAAAGAAAAAAATGAAGTGCCTCCTCCTTCTTGTCACTGCCTCAACCTTATTCTCATATTCCTTTTTCTCCTCCTGATGCTTCCCTTCCTGCTCTCTTCTCAAGGTGACTGGGAATTGTGTTGAGGAGGACAACTGCTTAGTCATCAAGCAACAGAGCAATTCAAGACAAAGCGCAAGTGGGGGAAGGGGGCACAAAAATAAGTTAGGATTCTGTGGCAAAGTTTATTAGCTTTGATCAAGATTAAAGGCTGCTGTATTTGAAGTTTGCTTTCACTGGGTACTGACTCCACTGCATATGAGTAGGTTAAACTGAACATACTTTGTGGGCGACAAATGAGTGATGGAAATGCTCTGCAAACTGCAGTGGTATATAAATGCGGAAAGAGACTTTTTATTTGAGTGGCAAAAAAACAACTTATGGTATTATCAGATGTGGGAGTATTGGCCTGGTTAGCAAGCTATGGCCTGTCACCTGTTTTGACACATAACGTTTTAATGGAGCCCACCCATGATCCTGTGGCTGCTTTAGACAGAATTGAGTTGTTGCAACAGAGACAGTATGGCTTGCAAACCCAAAAATATTTACTATCTGGACCTTTACAGGAAAACATTGTTGACTGCTGGTCAAGACCACTGCTGTGATTTTTTTTTTTAAATGGATAAAGTACAAAGAAAGCATAGACAATTTTTAAATTTTTTTAATATCTTGTATGATTCCATACCATGAATGGCATGTGCTACCCTTTAATTTCCCAGTTGCATATTTCTTTCCTTTGCTTTTGGTCCAAAGGACATTTTAGGGGACAATGAAGCAAGCCATCAAAAAAAGCAAAACAAAACAAAAATTACACCCTTGTTTTGAATTATAAGAGAGCTACAGAGATATAGGTTAGATATGACAGAATCTGACAAGTAAATATTGTTGATGAATGAGTAGCCATCACACCCCCACCTCTATCCCTATGGGCAAACAAAATCTATTCCAAGAGTTGTCCAGACCTTTGCAGCTCTATATATAACACACATGATCTTTTTAAAAACAACCCAAATTATACATAATGCATGCTCATATTCTTAAACTGATCTGTTACCGATGCTATAAAAAGATTGCATATATTTCAATTTTCCCAAAATGTCTTTCTTTTTCTCCAACACCAACTATTTTTTCTCCCTTACAGAGCTCCAGAAATTCTGGAGATCTTCCTAAAAAAAAAAAAAAAACAGGTCTGAACATGTTATTACATTGCCTAAAAACTTCAAGGGTTATCCTTTTATACAATGCTAATTTCAAATACTTTGATGCTCAATGTCTACTTCAGTTTTCAATCCCATATTATGATACCCAATCTCTCCACACCATATTGCATACCTAATGCCATTCTCTTTTCCTGCCAGTCTCTGAACAGGTTTTTGTTCCCTATTAATCTCTTAGAATTTCCTTCTTTCTAACTCCCAGGTAAACATTGCCTACTCCTAGAGGCCTTCCTGAGTCCTGTTGGTCAGAATTAATCTCTGCTGCATTCTTTTCCATATCAGTTAATAGTCATTTTATCTACCCACTTGCTGAAGCCAGAGATCTGGAATCATTCTTTTTTTTTTCTTTATTTTTAAGGAAGCTTAAGATTACATAAATGTTACATAAAAAATATAGGGGATTCCCATATAATCCACCCCCTCCCCCTCCCACACTCTCCCCCATTAACAACATCTTTCATTAGTGTGGTACATTTGTTACCATTGGTGAACACATATTAAAGCATTGCTGCTAACCATGTTCTATAGTTTCCATTATGGTTTACACTTTGCACTGCGAAATTTTATAGGTTTTGACAAAATGTATAATGGCTTTATCTGTCATTGCAATATCATGCAGAACAATGTAATCATTCTTAAACTTCCTCTCATTCATCCCCCATTTCCTATCCATCATACAGCCTTGTCCAGCCAACTCT
Source organism: Cabassous unicinctus (assembly GCA_029593785.1). Classification (NCBI taxonomy): domain Eukaryota; kingdom Metazoa; phylum Chordata; class Mammalia; order Cingulata; family Chlamyphoridae; genus Cabassous; species Cabassous unicinctus. The sequence continues at coordinate 13,690 of JAQZBX010067001.1, forward strand.
CAACATGTATATTAAGTCTGCTGTGCCTACTTTAATCCACGGTCATCTCACTGCTGGACAACAGTTTATCTTTCCTTCTCATATCCATTCTTGCTTTCCTCCTGTCCATTCTCCACTGTGAGGTAGACTAATCTTTTTGGAAACCCAAATCAGATCATATTATTCCTCTGCTTAAACTTCTTGGTAGTTTCCCTTATACCTGGATGAAATTCAGATATCTTAATGAGGTCTGCAAACTAATTCATGATCAAGCCCCAACAACCCCACTCCAGCTACTCCCAAACTCACCCTACTCCTATACGAACTGTGTGCCAACATGAGAAAGTTTGCAATATTTTTCCTTACATCTTGAATACTTTTTTCCTCACTCTTTAGTTGCTTTCCTACACCCTTCATGTATAACAAACAAAATGTCGATTCATTTGAGATGTTTTTCATATCTCTTGAATCCAAATAATGGTCTCCCTATTACCTCGTTTCAAGGCACTCAGTTTTCTTCATTCCTAGACTTACTGCAGCTTGACACTTTATTTATTTATTTATATGATTAACTCTAGAATGTTTGTCTTTCCAACTAGTCTGTAAGCTGTCTGAATTTAGGAACCATGTTGTCTTGTTCAATACTCTACACCCAGTGTTAATCACACAAGAAAATCTTGTTGACTGTTTGCTCAAAGAAGAAATTAACAAATGAATAATTGAATAAATGAATTATATATTGTGTTGAATATAAGTCATATTGTTGAACTCAAGTTATTGCACTTATAACAGCTTATCTGATATTGGAATCTTTTCAATGCACATGCCTGTTTCCATCTCTGAATTGTAGGAACTTAAGGGCAGGCAGCATGGTATCTCCCAGAGGTTCTCAAAGTTGGCTACAGGCCCTTAATTAATAGTCAAATGCCTTACTTTATTGAATATAATATAACCTTCTTGAGGACATAAGTATATTGTATACAACTTTGACTCTTTAGTGGCTGGCACACAGTAAGTATTGAATAAATGTTTGATGAGTAGATATACATGCGTGCATGTGTCTTTATCAAGAAGTCAACACATCAGCACTCTATAAACTAGTATAAGGATGCACAAGCAAGAAAGATTTAGCCTTTTTCTTTTTGCTATGCCCCTGTTAGCAATGCTGTGTCATTTTCTTCTAGGTTCAGTTCAGTTCATTAAATGTGTGGTAAAGTCTCCATATGCAGGCCCTGTGCTAGGCCTTGAAGTCTGGAAAGGTGGAGAGACACATCAACCTATAATGATGATACCTGTGTGGTATATGCTCTTTGGTGCCCCATCCAGATACCCTTTATAGGACTAGTGCATCCAGGCTCTAACTATTGGGATTGCTGGATGCTAAGATTCACAGCTGTCCTCTTTCTTGGGAGAACTACACTCGATTGCCCAGTACCACCCCACCGTCTACCACTAGGGGCGTGGAACTGGATACTGAAATACAAATGGAGGCCTTCTTACCTCGAAGGGAGACAATTCTCTGGTGTGGTTAGTGCCCACAGAACACTGTCCCTGTGGATCAGGCCAAGGCTGGGCTGCATCTGAAACCACATCTGTACTTGGCTCTTTCCTCCTTTTCCTTACCCTGCTTCACTCCCTCCCTTGAAGTTTTTCCTGTTGAATTCTCCCTCTGTAAATCACGAGGACCAAATCCCTGTCTCAGACCCTGCTTCTAGAGACACGACCAAGCCAGCAAGGGATAGGTGCTTTGATAGGGGAGATGCATAGGGCTTGGGAGCATAGCAGAGAGGTGTCCAATGTGGTCTAGACATAGAGGGCCTGGGAATGCTCTCTAGCAGAGGGAGTCCTGAGCTAAATTTTCTTGATAGCTATGGAATATTTCAAAATTATAGAAATGTACAATGGAAAGATAATAGAATAAGATACTCACATACTCCCAACCTGGATTTAAATAATGTAAACTTTTTTTTTTCATATATGCTTCAAAACTTACACAGAATAAAAGATTACCAAAACAGTAGAAACAATTTTTATGGCCTTCTCCAATTCCATGCCCTTTCTTCTGTCTCTTCTCCTGTTGATGGTGTTAGCACTTCACACCACATTTTTGTATGTGTACATATCCTGTTTAGGACCAGATTTTTAACTCTTAATTCTTTTTTCCATCTTGAAGTTCTGACATCCCACAGCTTATGTGAATGTGTACTCCACGGGTATGCTTGGCTTAGGCCAAGGATTCTGATTTCTCACAGAGTTTTGATTTCCACCTGTGGCCCTGGTGTTGGGAGGTGTTGGGGGCAATGTCGAATGAATACAACTGTCATGGCCGTCTCTACCTCCTTC
>JAQZBX010067002.1:0-16015 GCA_029593785.1 Cabassous unicinctus
ATCCCCACTTGTATAGGAGCTGAGTGTCACCAGAGCCCTTAGGGGTCCCTCAGTGTGGGGTGATATCCACTTAGGTGTTCTATGAGATCCTACTGAGGTATGCATAAGTATTACCTCTGGGATGACCTCCCGACTCTCTTTGAAGTCTCTTAGCCATGTGAACTCATTTCTCTTTACCTTTTCCCCCTTTTATTCAAGTGTGGTTTCCTTTCAAGGCAATGAGATTTTCTCTGTTTAGAAAGACCCCCAGTTAGTCAGTCATATTGGTGAGCCTTCCTCCTCCTTCAGCCCCAGCTCACAATGAACTTCTAAGGAAGTCCTGTATTTTGGAAAAGTAGTGGATGACTTTCAGGGCTGCAGACTCCTTGGAATCAAACCTTTGTGTTAATTGTTGCTACTCTCAGGCCATTCACTTGGAGGAGAGGGACATCAGATTAGCCTTAACCTTCATTGAATTAATGAATAAGGAAACCAATGATGGTATCATGAGGGTCCCATGTTTCAAAGCAGCAGGCCACTCTCCTTTTCCTACTACACCCCCAGTGAAACACAAAGACTCTTTGAAAAAATGTATAAAAATGTCAATTCCAGCTGGACTTGTTCTTTGCCAAAGGTACCACTAATTGATGGAACTCAAATTCAAATCCAGACTGTGGTCATTTATGATCATAGAACAGTTGCCTCTCACTGTTCCTGCCAGCTAAGTCAGGAGACTTGGGTCTCCTGTTATTCCTCTAGTGAGTCATGTCTAACTCTGACTTTTGCTGGTCTAAGGCATAAAGTGATGGTGGATGGTGGTTCTGCCTGTTGGACAATGGCTGTGCCAAGATACAGTGATCCTTCATGGAAGAATCAGAGAACTAACCACACCCCCACAGCATCCACAATCTTCTTTAAGCTGGGGCCCTAATGAGTTGCAAATATTGCTGGTATCCCATTTGGCTACTGCATAGGTGCTAGAAAGCCATGGCATCCTGACTTCCTAATTAGACCCAGACACTATTCACCTTGTCATGGAAACACCAGCCCTGGGCCAAGGGAACTATCACACATAGTCTACAATCTCCATCTCTTTCTCACTCCTGTTCACTGGCTTCATCTTCTTCTTCCTCATCTACACCACAATCCTCTATCAGCTGTTGTATCTCATCACAAGCCTTGACAGAGCTGGAGAAGAAATATGGGGCCAGAATGAAACAATGCTGTATATGTCCTTATTCAGGATGTCCTGAACATGCAGGCATGCAGGGTACAATTATGGGGAATGGGCTCAGGCCTCAGAGAAGCTGCTTTGGGATGTATGGTGTGGAAGTTGGTAATTTGTGGTATTGACAAACATCCCAGGGGATTCAAATCAGAAATGTGTCAAAATTTATTTCTTTAATTTTATTTTTATTTTTCATTATTTCAAATTATTTATTTTTTGTATTTTATTTGTCATTTTAAAAACCATCATTATTATTTCATTTTCTTATTAATTTTATTTGGTTATTTTGTTGGCTTCATTTTTGAAGAAGTTTTAAATCACAGAAGGGTTATAACAGGGGCAGGGGAGAATTACTGTTGTGGGGTGTCAGTGATTGGGGAAGCATGGGAGGAGGTTCACCTGAAGCATACCTACAAGGCATATGAAAGAGTTCAAGTGTTTATGGGGCATTGTCACAGTGGGTGGTGATCCATATAATAACCAAGAGAACATCCAATTCCCATCCTAGGGAGTTCTGCCACATTCTCTAATGGCTCAACAAGAATCCCCTGTGTACAAGGGCAGCAATTAATGAAGGAGAATGGATGACTGATGGGCCCTTGATATTGATGACTGTACTTATGAATCTTTCCTTTTGAAATTGAAACCTAGGATAGTATTATAGGTTTCCTAAATGCTAAATCCTGAGAGTCTCCTTTTTGCTCAAATGTAGCCTCTCTCTAAGCCAAACTCAGCATATAAATGCATTACTTACCCCAGGTGTAGGACATCACTCCTGGGAATGAGTCTCCCTGGAACTGAAGGAGTACTACCAAGCACCAACTAATAATGCAAACTGGATAAAAACCTCTACCAAGAGGGGGAAAGGGTAAAGACAAATGAGTTTATGTGGCTAAGAGACTTCAAAGTGAGTTAGGAGGTCATTCCAGAGGTTACATTTATGCACATCTCAGCAAGATGTCATAGACTGCCACAATAAATATTGCCTCAAGCAGTGGGGCTCCTGAGGGCTCTGGAGACATCCAGACACTATAGGCAGGGCTGAAAGCTCAAGATTTTTGTGCCTTGCCATTGGGCTCTACTTTGGAATTTATACTCCCCATTGTGACAGAGTTGGACTCAGTTGAAGTTTCCCTACACATGGCTCTTCTGCCCATTATATTTGAACCTATAGTTGTTTCTAGAGTTGATAGGTGTATGTCCAAGAGAATTAATCTTTGGGCTTTCCATGTGCCAGTTGGGCACTGAATCTCCACAGAATTGCAACCCCTACTTTCCAGTATATTGGAATCACCCAGGACAATTAACAAGGAAATGATGATAGGCAATGACCATCCCAAGGAACAGAGGGAGTCTACAACTGCAAGCAAAAAAGTCCCATCCATCTGCCCCATGGGATTTAAGCCCCCTTTCAATTAGAGGCAGAGTGGGCATCACCATCCCAGAACACTCAGGATTGGGGAAAGAATGATGGACTAGAATAGACTTACAATTTTTATACTATAGACATTGTTATTCTAGCAATAGAAGAATGTTTATCATTGATTTGGAGGCAGTGGCCACTGGAAATTCTGAGGGGAGGAAGAGGGGAAAAATAGGTGTAATCTGGGGGCATTTTTGGGACTTTGGAATTGTCCTGAATGATATTTCAATGACAGATACAGGCCATTATATATCTTGTCATAACTTACAAAATTGTGCAGAAGAGAGTTTAAAGTACAATGTAAACTATAACCCACACTTAATGGCAATGCCTCAAAATGTTTTCAACAATTTTAACAAATGTACCACACTAATGAAGGATGTTGTTAATGTGGTAAAGTGTAGAAGGGGGAGGGAGTGGGGCATATGGGAATCCCCTGCATTTTTATGTAACATCCATGTAATCTAAGTATCTTTAAAAAAAAAAAATTAAAAAACTTTAAAAAGTTAAAAAAATGCATTCCCAGAAAAGTTTTGGTTTGCCTCATGGACTTCATATATCACTGAGAATGTACTTACTATTTTGTCACTGCATTTTTCTGCAGAGAGTGTCTATACATTGATGTGTTTCTCTAAGGGGACTGTGTCCAAACCAAGACAAAGAACCCTATTCTTGACATATTCATGGGAGTGTGGTTAGTTCTCTGACTCTTCCTAAACAGCAGTGGTAGGACTTCCCTGAAAGTGGCCACCTTCTTGCTTTCTCTGCCCCAGGATCATTAGGTGCACAGCCCAGCTGGAGGCCCCTTTTCTCTCTCATTTCCCCAGTAGCCATCATTTGTCAATGTCAGTGTTGTCTGGTCATGAGAAATGAATTAGCTTTTGCAAAGCAGGGTGCCAGGGACCTTGGACTCTTGTTGACTCTGCTTTCACCCATGGAAGAAGACAAATACAGGACATTTTGATATGCAGCTGATGACACAGGCTTGAGTCAGGGCAAAATTGGTCCCAACCCCCTTCACTGTCCTCTGGACATCAGGTCAAGTCTTTTATTTTAATATGTACTTTTATTTTTTAAAGATACTTAGATTATATAAGTGTTACCCAAAAACTATAGGGATTCCCATATGCCCCGCTCTCCACACCTCTCACACCCTCCCACATAATCAACATCCTTCCTTAGTGTGGCACATTCATTGCAAATGATAAATGCATCCTGAGACATTGCCACTAGAGTATCGACCATAGTACACATTGTAGTTTACACTCTCTCCCACACAATTCTGCAGGTTATGGGAAGATATTTAATGGCCTATGTCTGTCATTACAATGTCATTCCAGACAATTCCCAAATCCTGGAAAGACCCATGTATTACATCTGTTTTTCCCTCTCCCTGGCCCCATGCCTCCAGTGGCCACTGCCTCCACATCAATGTTGTAATTTCTTCCATTGCTAGAACCTACAAAATTGTGAAGGACAGAGTGTAAACTATAGCACAAACACTAGTCCATGGTTAGTAGCAATGCTTCAATATGGGTTCATCAATTGAAAGAAATATACCATAATAACAAAGGATGTAGTTAATGTAGAAAGTGTGGGAGTGGGGAAGAGTAGAGCATATGGGAATCTCTTATATTTTTTATGTAACATTTATGTAATCTAAAGCTTCTTTAAAAATAAAAAATAATAATTAAAAGAAAGAGATAGTTTCTTGTACATCTTCTTTTAAAAAGTGCAAAGGACAGAAAATAAAAACAAAAAACCAGACACAAGATTAAGAAACCAACTGATTCTCCAAGGTTTTTCTTGGGGAATTTCCAAGTGTTTGTTGTTTTGATGAACCTTGGCCATTTACCTAAGCAGTAGGGCAGACAGTTGAAGCCATAGACATTTGAAATTACTTATGAAGATAATTCCCTAAATCTTTGATATTCTTATAAAGACTTGTTTTAAAGCATCTTAATCTTTTAAGATACTGACACCAAATGACTTTAAATGGTTTTAGATACTTAACATTCATTACCCCTTTCATAATTTTAGGTGGAGCCCATTTTTCATCTTGTTCTGAATTCGAACTCCATAGCAAATAAGGTTATTCTGTCTTGCAACATAAGACTCATTTTCATTATGTGCAGTGTTCTTAGTGAAAGGAATACTATCAAGTCAAAAATGAGTTTCAACAGTAGTACTGACTCCATGTATAATAAAAATAGAAATTTGGTAGTTCCTGAAAATTTAAACTTACTTACATTTCAGTTTAGCACCACTTTATGTTGTAGACCACGATATTTATGATTTAACTGGGCTGGGAAAGGGTGATGTTTTCTTTTTAAATTATCATCCAGGCACTTATTATTTAATAGTTCAAATACATTCCAATAAGCAAAGCATCAGTGTTATATGGATTTAGAGTAGAAGTGAAGTTTCTTTAGAGTTGAAGACTGACACATTATTATTTTTCTCTAAATATTGCAATGGTGTTTAGAAAAGTTAATGGGGAACTCATCACTTACTGGAGTCTGGCCTCTTGGTGTCCACCCACTCTGAACTTTTTCCTCTTGCGTAGTAACTGGCAATGACATTTGGACTTTATGGTCTGAAGATCATCTGGCCACTGGGGATGCAGGAAGAATATTAAGATATCAATTAGTGATGCTGCCCACCCCCACTTTCTCTATGTTTTCCTCTACTTAACACAACAGCCTTGATGGTGTTAAATATTCATGCTTTTGTTTGAAATACAATACTATTTTATTCCTAGTCAGTGCATTTCCTACGTAACTTATGTGAGAATGTGGTGCATGAATAAGCACAGATGTAAAATTTTAAATGCAGTGCTCCTTCTCTTTAATACATTTGCTTTAGGGATAAAAAAAATTGGTTTAAAAAAAAGACTAGTTTTCATCAATGAATAAGGTCTTCTTTAGTGGAGATAGGAATCTACTATAAGGGTGAGTATTAAAATTCTTTACAAGAGATAAGAAAGGCACCTTTCATCTGCCAATTAGCACCTCAAGCTATGTGAATGGAAATGTGCTTTTAGATGAGACCAAGCATTTCCTTGATAGTTTTACAATGGGTCTTTAAAGTACTATATTCAATTCTGAGAATTATCATCTTAGAACTGTACTAATCTTAGAAAACTCATACTGAATTGTGAGTTTTTAATGAAATCTTTTACTATATTTCAATAGTTTTGAGATGAATTCTTTTACAGAGAGCTCTCCTAACCAATGAGGTGTATATTTAATCAAGAAATCTTAATTCTACATGTTGTCCAAAACAATCTTGCCAAGAATTTTGGTGTTACTATTATTAAAGTCTTTACAATTTGCAGATACCTAAAGATCAAATTAATGTGGCAATGTGTGGTGGTGTAGCTGAATGTGAAACTGTTGTTTTAAAGCCAGTTCTTGCATGTTCAATTTTAGCCATAGAACTCAAGATTTTCCCATAGCATCTGACAATCTGAGGCCCTGATGGACTGCCTCAGAAACCTGACTTTCTCTCAGGCTTTGAACAAGCCAGTCTTTCTCTAGTTTAGAAAATAGACACATACTTAAGGTGCTTACTACTGAAAACTCCAGATATCAGTAAGACCTAGAAGGCAAACACTGACCATTTTCCCCCTTCTTTTTAAGTGAAGGACAAATGAACAAGACATTTAAAGTACTTTTAAGGTGCCTGAACAACAAATGAAGCAATATGAATTAATTGTGCCTCTCCCTTCAATGTCAAAGTCCTTAGTTGGTTAGGGTTTCTTTTATTTCCTTTTTGGGGAGGGGGGGTGACTGCTACAACTTTTGAACCTACAAAACTTTTTATGTTGTAACAATTCTATGGGTTTACTTTCTTCTCATCACAGAAACTAATGTAATTATAATCATGTCCTTAATTCTTAGGACAAACTGAAAGACAATGAAATAGTTAAAAATGATCATTCATATTGGAAAAATTTGGAACTATTTGAGAATTCAGTGATATTTAAAATATAGAATAAAATAATTGCTATGGAAGACCATAAAAAAATAAAATAGTGGCAGTCATTAAACTCAGGTGGCTACCCTTGGCCTATTCCTGACCTACAAACCCATGATGGAAACTGGGGAGAGGCAGCCTTTCTGTTAATGCCTATGGTAGAAGGAAGTAGAGCTTTGGAACCAGTGATGGGATTGGGGTGAGGAAAATGAGGCAGAGTTTAGCAAATATAATAGAATAATATCAAGAGCCCAATGAAGAATGCCTTTGATGGAATCATCTGTAACTAGACCCAGTGAGGATATAACTAGTGCACTGGAAACATACCAGTAAAAACTTCCTAAACTAAAGTTAGAGAGAAAAAGAATTAAAACAATGGTACACAATATACAAACATTGTGGGAAAATTTTAAAAGGTATGGCCTAAGTGTAGTAGAAATAATTGAAGGAGAAGAAAAAGATAAGCAGAGGAAATATATGACATAGTAATACCTGAGTATTGTACAAAATTAATGCCAGACACCATCAATAGATCCAGGATGCTCAGAGAATCTTAGGCAAGATAAATATAAAAAACCTACATCTAGGCATATCATATCCAAACCAAATGTCACAAAGACAAAGAATAATTATTGAAGAGTCAGAGGAGAAAGAAACACATAACATCAAAATCCAGTTACTTAGGGAGGAACATGATTGAGAATGAGACTAGACTTTGCTTCTGAAACCATGTAAGAAGGAAGGAGAAGAGTGAAATAATTGAAATGGTGAAAGAAAATATGAAACATACCAATGTAGAATTCTGTACCCAGGGAAATGATCCATTTAAGGTGAAAGAGAACTAAAGATTTTCTTAGGTGAACAAAAACTGGGGTCATCTATTGATAATAGACCTGCCTTGCAAGAAATGTTGAAGGAATTTCTGCCTTGCAAGAAATGTTCAGAGAAGAAAAATTATATACGGCAGAATGCAAGATATACAAAAAGAAGAAAGAGTGTTAAGAGGCAGTAAATCAAAGTAAAATAAAATACATTGTTTTTCCATCTAATTCATCTAACAGATAACAGTTTACTCAGAATAATTATAGCAACTATATTGCATGATGATAGCTTATGTATAAATGAATTGAATGATGGCAAGGGTCAGGAGATAGCAAATGGGAATACTGTGTTTTAAATGAACCAAGACATGGTAAAGTGGTACTTAAAAGTTTACTTAGATATATGTAAACACACATTACAAACTCTAGGGCAAACTCTAAAATAACAAAACTGATGTAAAATTGATGTGCTGAGAGGGAGAGAAAATGGAATCATGTAATGCTCAATGAAATCAGAGAAGGTAGAAAAAGAGTGGAAGAAAAAGAAACCAAGAACAATGGCAACAAATAGAAAACAGTTAAACAGAGTTGACATTAACCCAACTATATCAATAATGACTTAAAATGTTACTGAGCTCACCCACCATTCAAAGATAGACACTATCAGAGTGCATTTTTAAAAACCAACTACATGTTGTGCATAAGAAATTCCTTTAAATATAAACTCAGAAAATGAAAATAAAGGAATGGAGAAGGCTTTACCCTGCAAACATTATTTCAAAGAAACCTGGAGTATCAATTTCAGACAAAGCTGATAACAAAACATTGAGAATTATCAGGGATATAAAAGGACATTACCTAATCATAAAGGAATCAATTCTTCAATATACATATTGCCTTTAATGTTTGTGCTCCTAGCAATGGGTCACCCATATACCTGAATAGGATACTTGTCTAAAGAAGATAGAAAATGACCAATAAGGTTGTGTGTATTTACTCAGAATGGTTTTTCTAAGGAAAACACAAGTAAAACTTAATTGGATACCAATACACATCCACTGGAATGCCTACAATTAAACAAAACAAATTTGTCATACTAAATGTTGGCAGTGATATGGATCAGCAAGAAGCCTAATTCATTGCTGATAGAAGTTGAAAATAACACAACATTGGAATCTTTTTGGGAGTTTCTTAAAATTGTAAACACATACCTATATGATTCAGCAAATCCTCTCCTAGGCATTTACTCAATGAAAACAAATATATCCATAAAAAGATCTGCAACTGAATGTTGGTAGCTGCTTTATTTTTAATAGTCAAAAATTGGAGACATATTAAATATCATCATCAAGGTATGAATAAACAATTAGCCATATAATAGAGTATTTCTCAGGAATGAAATGGGCTAAACTTGATATACACATAGCAAATGGTTGATTCCTATTACAATTATGCCCTGTGAAATAACCATCCTAATACATATCGATTTAAATGACATGAAATTCTAAAATTTATTAAAGAAAGCTGAAAATTGATTATATGTAGGTGGGAAGTGAGGAGGGACTGGTTTACCATGGAAAGAGCAGGAGGAAACTTTCTGGAGTGATGGAATAATATATCTTCACAAGTGTACATGCATTAGTCAAAACTTAGCAAGCTATACACTGAAGATTTCTGAGTTTCACTGTATGAATTACACACATCAATATTTTTAAAACATTAATAGGGACACAAAGGAAAAATGAAGTGATCAAAAGGCAGTGACAAAAACAACTTTGTTAACTATTAAAACATATTTTATGAAATTCTTTTTACATGCCTCCTACATATAATAAAGAAAACCAAACATATAGCAAACATTGATTTTGATAGTATTTATATAATGTTATCAACTATTTCTTTAACATAGTATTGTGTTTAAAATGTATGTAGAAATGAATAGAACATTGGGGAAAATTGCCATTGAGCATAAAATATCATAGTTAAAATATCACAGGCCTGGAGCAAGGGAGAGAAGTCTGCGCTGCAGAGAGACCTGAAAGGCCAGACTCTGTGCAGAGGTGAAGTTGAATGTTTGGAAGAGAGTGTGTTGCCAGAGTTTCTTTAGGTCCTTGGCTAAACTACAAAAAATGAATTTTAAGTGGAAACCAGTTTAGTTAGGCCAGTAACTTATTAAGGAATGAAGAGATTCTCTTGGAAGAAAATAACAGATTATGGGTCCCGGGTAGAGAGAAGAAAAGGGTTGAAAAGGGCTAAAAAGGGCTGATTTACAGACTACAAGACCCATTACAGATTACAAGTCCCCAGGTCTATTTGTGTGCTGATCCAGGTAGGGGGAGAAAAGACAAATACAGGGCTGATTTGAATTTCCTGCTTGCTTTTCAAACCATTAATTATTCTGTCCCTTTGCTAATGTTGGGAGAGGAATCCTGTTTGTTTGCTGTTTTGATTGACTACCTCACACCTCAGTCTCCTAGGAGGGCCCAATAATAAGGTCCTCTGAGAATATCTGGGGCTTCTTCTTGTTTCCAGATGAAGTCCTGTTCTGAATGGGGGTTCTCACAGTGGGTTTTCCAGATCCATCTCTTGATTTCCTAATCTAGCCTACTTTAGGTAGGGGCACAGAGAAGTTCCTGAATTTGTTGGCCTCTCTGACAACCTCCCTTCTATTCACCCACACAACTCAACAGTGCACCTACTATGTGCCTTAACAAGCCTAGGTCCTAGGGATAGAACCAAGGATGAGACAGACCCAGCCTTTCCCTGATGGAAATCATGTCAATACAGGAGGCAAACAATGGACAGTGTGTCCTCAACTGCTTGGTGACAAAGTATCCTGAATAAAGGAATAGAGCTTAGTCATGCAAGCCCCATTGAGAAGGTGACATTAAAGCTCAGACCTGAAGGACATGAGGGAATTACAGTGGTAAGGGAGGAGTAGTGTTCTAAGCAGAAGAAATTGTATGTTCAAATACTCTGAAGCCAGGAAGAGATCTCCACAGGCTGAGAATCAAGAGAAAGTAATTGAAGATGAGACCATGTTCTTAACCTGTGACCAAGGAGGTCAGTGGCAGGTCCAAGTATGGCTAGAGGTCATGGTGAAGACTGAAGATTTCCTTCAAAGGGCAAAGTGGAATAACTGATGTATTTGAAATCAGGGACTATCGCTTTCCCTCTGTTGGTTTCATTGTGTGTGTCTGTCTGTGGATCCCAAGTTTTAACTCCAGATCATTATATATACCTTACATCTTTATCTCTCTGTCCATGTCTCTCTAAGATTTTCTTTTTCTTTATTCTCCTTCCCCTTCATGCCTGTCTCTCTGTCTGTCTCCAGGCCTCTTCTGAGACACATTCACTCATGTCCCAACAGGAATGATTGAGGGTCTTGAATGAAAACTTGGGTGGGGGCTTGAGAGTGCTCTTTTCAGACATGCTCTGGATTAGTAAGAACCATAGAGCATCTTCTACTCTTTGGCTCTGCCTGCTCTTGTGGATCCTTCCCAGATGAGGTAATTGATAGAGAAAGTTGGGTAGGAATGGGAGACCACTGGTTTTCCTTCCCCTCTCACCCTGGTAAATTCCCCAGATTTTCACTAAAGAAATGAAAGTTATTGAGGAATAGGTTTCAAGGACTCAGGGATCGATCAGTTTCTTCCTTGCAGAGGACAGAGCTTGGGGACTAGTCCTCCGTGCAAAATTTGTCAGTGTTGAAAAATTCCATCTAGCACCTAGTGTGTGTCACAGAAGTGTGAAGGACTTTTATCCATTACTCAATAGTCCTCCATTTACAGGAGGTTTAAGTATATTTCACTAAAGTTAATTTTTTATTTAAAAATTTAATTGAAGTACATCTTTCATACATGAACATACATAAATAATAAGTATATAGCAAATATTGTGAACTTACAAAATAGACATGCATTTCATCATATAAGGTTCCCATATATCTCCCTACTACCACCATCTTGTATTGTTGTGAACTATTTGTTAAAAACTATGAAAGAGGATCTGAAATTTAATTCTTAGACATTGATAGTATTCACATAATGTGGGGGCTGTGTTGCTATTTTGATATCAGGTAAAGAAACTCATTCTGACATTTACAACAAAAGAGAAACTTAAGGAAAGTATGCAGTGAGTATCTCACATGCACTAAATCAATCAATCAATCAATAAATAAATAAATAAATAAATAAATAAATTAAAAGCTGAGGCACCAGGCCCTGTAATTCACAGGAGCTTGACATAATGAGTTCAAAGTCAAGAATTTAGGAATTGATAAAGAAAAATATTTGGCCACTAGATGGCAGCAAAACACAAACTCTCAGTGCAGTTCTTGGACAGATTTGCAGTGTGAAGGGTGGAGCCTTATGGCAGGAGGAGACATTCAAGAATTAGGGGCAGGAGGGAGACCCAAGAGGGGAATTAGGACAAAAGGAAAACTCCCAAACTCCTGAGGAAGTCATCTAGGCAATGTCACAGACTCAGCAAATTGGGGAGTCTCTGGGCCAGAAAGTTCCAAATTGCCAAAGTGGCTTTGGGCTTTATAAATGCAGAATTTTATCTTATCAATGGTCAAGTGATGTTGAGTGCAGGTTTTCAGTGTATGAAAACTAGGTTATATCTATTGGGTAAATATTGCTAGTTTGGGATACTTTAAAAAAAAAAACGATTATAGGTGTTACAATTTGAAATTAGACCCAAGGTTTTTCTTTTTTTTAATATTTTTAAAATTTTTTTAAAAACTTAGATTATGTAAATGTTATGCAAAAAATATAGGGGATTCCCATATGCCCTGCTCCCTAGCCCTCCCATAATTTCCTACATCAACAACATCCTTCATTAGTGCGGTACATTTGTCACAATTGATGAACACATCTTAAAGCATTTCCACTAAGTGTGGATTAGAGTTTACATTGTAGTTTACATTCTCTCCCACACATTTTTGCAAGTTATTAAAAGATATACTCATGGGAATCCCTGTAATTTCTGAGTAATAATTAGGTAATCTAAGCACCTTTAAATATATATATATATATATAAATAACATTTATGTAAGCAAACACACATATATGCATATGTATTTATAAATCATCTTACAAATATTGGTATGTATTGTGAAAAAATTTGATTTTTACGCACAACAAAAAAAGAAAAAAAAAAAAAAGATATACAAGGCCTGTATCTGTCATTGCAATGTCATTCAGGATAATTCCCTGTAGTTATAAGTGTGGGTAACTCGGCAAAGGGCACTGCGATATAAGAAAGACAAGACAAAAAGTTTAAGAGAAAAGTTGGGGTCAGGGGGCTAGCAGAACATATCTATAATGCCAGCTCTGAAGCACAGACAGCCCAGCACTTTTATTAGTAGGGCAAGGTTCTGGTTACATGCAGGGGAGCATGACTAGTGATTTATTACTCTTGGAATTTGCTTGAAAAAACACTGCAGGCAAGGTTTACTCCTTCTGTCTATCCTTATCTCAGGGTCCTGGTGACAGCAAGAGTTCAAACAGTGCTCTCAAGGTTTTCATTTTGAGCTAGTGTTTGCCATTCCAGACACTCTGTCTTTATTCTCAAGCCAGAATTCCACATCTCAAGAATTCTCCCCCACATCTCTCCCCCCCTTTTTTAAAAAGAAGAAAAAGAAGAGGGAAAAGTATCCTGACACAATCCTTTAGAAAAACTGTCACCTTCCCAATAGTTCAAGGTAAACTAATTTTGATAGTAACAGCAAGGCCAGGTTGCTGTCTGCTATCTGGGTTCTGAACTGAGCTCTGTGTGGGAAATAAAATAGCCATGGAGGCAGGAGACCTTGGGGTGAAAAATTAATTCAAATGTGTTTTAACCAAAGGGCCCCCAAGTCTCCCACCTTTTCATTTCTTTGTTTTTGATTTCCAGATGTGGGAAGTGAGGGAGATGAAGCAGCAGCCAGGGCGGTGATTTACTGTTCAGCATGATGAGCTTGAGAAAGGGTGGGGCAGATTAACCTAAGAATTCATAATAAAACAAGAAGCACGATAATGAGAAATATTATCTAGATTCATATGTTTAGGCCATGAAACCAACTGGAGGGATTTAACCACTGTAAATTATCATTAAGTGTTTGAAACACTTTTCGCTGAGCAGGAAGTTGTATTCGAGATAGTTGGTGTTCCAGGCATTTCTGGAAAGCCAGTACTTCTCCCTATAAATGGGAGGAGAATTAACACGTTCCCAGTCATGCTGCAAATCTTGTTTAGTAAGCAGAGCTTGTTGTTTTTCACCTATCCAGAGACTTGATGCTTCTAAAGCATCAAGTTTGGTAAGAATATTATTATCAATGAGTTTGAGTCATGTTTGTTGGTAACTTTGTTCATAAATTGATTAAAAACATGAGCCGTGTATACAGATATTGTTAAGTTGACTGCCATAGTGGTGCCAGTGGCAGACATGATGGCTGAAACAATGAAAGTAATAAGCATACCAATGAATCTTTTAGGATTAATTATTTAAGACTTCCCCAAATCACTCCCTGGTTTTGGATAATGCTATGGCATGATTGTGTCCAGGAGTTCCTTTGTTCCTCCAGCATTATCTTCTCCATCCGTGGTACTGGGTTGAGTGGGTGATCGTCCAAGCTCATGGTATAGCTTTTTGTTCTTTGCTGGCAGGCACCGGAGGCCTGTTGGAGTAAGCACACAAGCATACACTCTCCCCCACATTATGAGGTTACAGGGTCCTTTTTAAAATTCATCTCTTAACATTTCTTTGTACAGAATTTTGGCTTGTGTTTAATGACTTTCCTGATGAGGGGAGAAATGTTTTTCAGCTGCTAAGAGGCTGTTTTTATCACAATTTAGAAAACTTAAAATATATAGTGCTACAGTTATTATATTTCTAGAGGAGGTATCCATACTCACCCTTTTCTTTTTGCTTGTTTTAGATGATATGATATATAAACTAGTTTGAGTAAGAGAATTTTGGAGATGTTTATAGAGTTGTGTTAACTTATATTTCAATCTTTTATGATATATATACATACATTCACATGCTTATCAATATTTAGCTTGTAGCTGGGAAGTGCTGAATTAGCAGCTGATACTAGAGTTTTGGTTGACTGTGTTTAAGATTAATGAATTTGATATGATAGATGCCAACTTGTGAGTATTCTGCTAATTCCTGAGGAAGGGACCAGCCTCCTCAGGAAGGAACACACCACTCCATGGGCAGTACATTTTAAGGTTTATGCATCAGTCCCTGGGAGAGTGGGCAGCTTCTCCAGGGAGGAATACAACACCTTTTGAAATGTACTTTATTT
The DNA here is from genome assembly GCA_029593785.1 of Cabassous unicinctus. Lineage (NCBI taxonomy): Eukaryota > Metazoa > Chordata > Mammalia > Cingulata > Chlamyphoridae > Cabassous > Cabassous unicinctus. Next base: position 14,727 of record JAQZBX010067002.1, read on the forward strand.
CTTTTAATTTGTTACAAAACATCCTTGATGTGCTTACTATTTTAGTTTCTATTATTTTTCCTGAAATTTGAAAAGTGTTAACAAGGCATTGGTTTGCTGATTAACGAAGTTTTTTGCATGATGTTTTACTTTTGGGTTTGAACAATATTTGCCAAACCTTTTTAAAATTTATTTGGTTTCGGGACTGTCCAAACTCAAAACAAAAGATTTACATATACATTTAATAAAATACATTTATGTGTAACATACAAGTTATTAAATTACTTAAGTATGCAATGTATTGCATTAACGTTTTCATTAGTATTTAAGTATGTTATACATAATTAACATATGTAATTATTAAATAAATAAACTTATATTTTTTATGCATTTAAGATTTTTAGTAGCATGATTAGAATGACCTTAATTTTTCTATTTTGTATAGTTTGAGGCATAGGTAACAACAAATCATTATTTCGTATTTGGGCTGTGAGGCAGTGCAATAACTTGTAAACTTAATAACTGCATTGGTTTTGTTGTTAACATTATAATTGGAATTGGGGCTGTAGCTCACAATGTTGAATATAAACTTGATTTATTGTTGGCTATTTTACAGGAAGGGTAATGTGGGCTGGCTTGACTTGTTTAAGAAGATACTAAAGAAAGCCTTAGCGAGTTTTAAAACAAAGTGATAGTGACATAACTGGATATTAATTTTTTGTAGCAAACTAGCAATATTTGGGACTGTTGCATACTACAGTGGTGTTATTTTAATTTACTATAATTTACTGTTATGCACTACCCCTGGCAGCCCCTAATGGCTACTTTCTTTTTGTAGCTGTAGACCTACTTTTTTAGCAGAGGTGGGGTAAATCAGATAAACTTGAGTTAAAGCATCTGCCTCTTGAATTTTAGGCAGAGAGGTACTTTCTGTGACACATTATTTTTAAAAATAATTAAAATTATGATTAATAACATTATACTTTTATCTAATATTATACTGAAACATAATTAAATTTTCAGGAATTTTATACACCTTTTAAGTATTTATATGAATTTTTCACTCATACAACTTTAATTATCATAAGGTTAGAAAATTCCTTTTAATTGTATAGCAGTTTCAAATACTTCATTTAATTATAATATATCAAATGAACTTAACTATTTTTAGTATTTTACCTTTTTCTAGGTAAAAGACCAAATCATTTGTAACAGTTTGAAATAAAAAGCTACTTTTCAGGATTTGACTTTGAGAAAGCAGATTTGAACATTAAGTTCTTTTAAAAGTGATCAAACTTGTTTCTCCAAGA
>JAQZBX010067003.1:0-16006 GCA_029593785.1 Cabassous unicinctus
AAATAGGCTGTGTTGCTTGAGGTATCTTTGAATCCAGAGATTCCACTGGGGGCCCATGATCCAGTTGATTATCTGAGTCTGAGGAGTAGTAGAGGAAAAACCTGGGAGTGTTCCCTGGCTTCTACTGGTGCCAGTATATGTTGAAGCCACTGATGTTGAAGGTACTGCTCAGGGTGCAGGGGAGTGTGGCCATTGTTTCCAGAGAGGAAGAGAGGGAGGGTGGCAGAGTCAACACAGGCTGGGAGAGGGAACCTGCTGACACAGACAGGGATGAGTGCTGGGGCAGGGGCCAGGTCTAAGCTGCTTGGAAGTCTGACTCAGTGGAGCTGACCCAGGTTGGGAGATCTGCCCCAGGTCTCAAAGCCCTGTCCCTACCTGAACAGTGAGAGAGGAGCAGGAGGAGCAGAGAATTCCAGGCCATGGTGGACACAGCCCCTGAGCCCCACAGTGGAGCTGGGCTGCCCCAGGCCTCCTTTTCTCTCCCATCCTCTGCCAGAGGAAGGGCTGATCATGCAAATTTGCTTCCATCCACTGACTGCCCAGGCCCTCCCTGAGCCCTGATGCTGGAGCTCAGCTCATACTACACCCAGGAGAATGAAGATTAGTTTGCCCATTGGGAGAGCCCTGGGAGGAAGCAGGAGCTGAGAGGACACAAATGTTCTTGCTCAAGGGACCCTGCCAGGCCAGATCTGATGCAGATGCTGAGTGCTCATCAGTGAACACAGGACTCAGACCCCCCAGGCCAGGCCCTTTTGAATGAATGATCCTTTCTGACCCCAGTGCAGGAATCACAGGCAGTCCCACAGGGCCATACTGGACACAGTGCTGAATGTTAACATTGTTGAAAGAACTGAGAGGCAGCTTCTTATTCTGCCTTAAATTCAAGGCTGTTTTGAATTTTGGTGTCAATTTAATTCCTCCAAGCTGCAGAATATTTGCCAAGTTCCTCTTGAAAATTCTTTTCCTCATAGGTGATTCTTACCAAAATGCTGGGGATTGTCCAGGTTACTGCTGATATTTTGCCATAGAATCCAGTCCTGGGGCTGCTGTGTTGGGTGCTGTGCCCTGTGAGTTGGGGTTTGTTTAAGACTCAGGCTCCCCAGGGGAGGGTCCTCAGGAGAGGGGCTGTGATGACAAACTGAGTATAGGAGGCTTCTCAGACAAGTCCTTTTGGGGAAGGTCTATATCTGGAAATAACAAAATTTTAAATTGATATCCTGGAAACACTCTTTATTAGCGATCTATCGCTAAATGAGAAATTATCCACAAAATTTGAAGTTAAAAATAAAGTGCATTTATTATCTCCCATGTCTCTGTGCCTTAGGAATGCTGGGCCACTTCATTGTGTGTTCTGGCCCATGGTAGCATTTGAGCTGTCATTCAGGGCTGCAGACATCTGAAGGGGAGAAGGGGCCTCAGTGTCCCCTCCAAGCTCAAAATGGGGCTGTGTGCAGGAGGCCTCAGGTCCTTACCATGTGGTCCCTCCCTAGGGCTGCCCACATGGCCACTGCTTTTACTCAGAGCTGGTGATCAGAGAGAGATAAGGTGAAATACTGAAAGAGGAGAGAGAAATAAATAGGAGAGAGAGAAAGTGAGACAAGAAAACTAAGAAGGATGTGGCATTGTAATTTATAATCTACCTCCTAGGGGCTGATCAGTCCTTTCTTCCAAAAGTTTTTGATCTCCCAGACCAGCCCTGATCGAGGTGAGTGGGGGCTGCACAGGGCTGTGAACCCAGGAGGCAGAGGGCCTTGGAGGAAGCAGATCCAACATCCCCACATCTCTGTGCTCCTTGGACATACATTTTGAAAAGAACTGCTGGAGAAGGCTGATCCAGACCTCCTGGGAGGTCCTGTGGACACTCCCTGCACCCTGGCCTGCCTGAGCTGAACATCTGCTTGCAGAGAGCTGAGGCCCAGGATCCCTGTTTTCCTTCCTTGTGTTCAATGGTTACTAGTAGTGCCTGGTGTGATCTTCCCTATTTCCTTAGAATCAGGATCCAAGGAGTCAACTCAGATATTGGTCTTTCTGAGCGGTGTCATTTCAGTAGAATTTACTCTACACCTTGTACCCCCAAAATAAAAATGGGAATGAGGGAGCAGAAAGTTATGAGGATGGGTTCTCTTCTCCACAAGGTGAAGAGGAGAGGTGAACATGAGCACTCTCCTTGCCCCAGGTTGAGGGAGACTTGCCTGCAATAGAATTTCTAAAAGATTTGTGGACTTATTGCCCAGCCCTGGTGAGGCCAGAGTAGGAATGTTGGGGGCTTAGAGCAGAGGAGAAAGTTCATGGTAGTAAAGTGAGGCCAAGAAGGGCCAGGACTTCTCCCCTGAACTCCAAGTTCTAAGAAGTATCCAGGGCAGATGGACCACAGTATCTCAGGCTGGAATTGGGATCATCAGGGGCCGATGAGAATGGAGGCTGCAGACCTGCCTGGACTGACCCAGCTGGGGGAGCATGTGCCAGACAGATGACCCAGCTGAGCCTGGAAGCCCCCATCCATGCCTGGGGGCTACAGGAGCCTGAGCTCCTTACCAGCAGTGCCTCAGGGGCTCCACCCTTCCTGACAGAGACTGGTGGGGTTTTTCTTTATGGCTTTTGTATTCGTGTTCCTAAAAGGACATTTTGATGAGAGTAAATTCCAAGTTGATTAAGTTTTAATTATGTTTATACCTGAAACACATGTATGTTTACACCATTAAGAAAGTATTTCCTATATCCATGTCACAAAAATATTTTCCTATATTACTTCTAAATTCTGTCATTTTAGGGTTAGTATTTACATCTCTTATTAACTGAAATTATTTTACGTGTATGGTGTGAGGTAGTGGGACACAATTAGTTTTTTCTTTTAGATTTTCAATGATTTCAGCAGTATTTGTTATAAATTCTTTACTTTCCCCTATTGGATTGCTTTCTTGTTGTCAGAAATCAATATGCCATAAAAGTGGGTCAATTTCTGGGCATTCTTTTGTGTTTTTTAATCTTGTCTCAGGATTCCATTTGTCATTCTCCATTCTTTGCATTCTCATACAAATTTGTCAATCTGAGTGTTAATTTCAATTTTTCAAACACTGCAGGCATTATGTTGAGCATGCATGGTATGAATTTTTGGAAAACTGGCATTTTAAAATGTTGATTGTTTCAATCCATGAACATTCTTCATCTCTCATGTAAAAACTTAATAAATTTATCTCTTAATTCAGCACATATTACTTCTATTTCATTTTTAGTTTAATTTAAGTAGTTTATTATTTGGATGCTGTAACCGTTGGCCAATTTGATGGAATTATGAATTCCAAAATTATAATTAGATCATGCTTGTAAACTAATCTGTTAATCTGGGCATGATTAGGGTGTTGAGCCCCACCCCTTGGTGGGTGGGGAATCAAATATAAAAGGCAAGACAAAGAACAGAGTTGAAGCAGTCTTTTGAGAAGCAGTTTTGATGTTGGAAAGAAGGCCCCAGGAGAAGAGAAACAAGCCGTTCGCCTGATCGTCTACAGCTGACCTTGTGGAGGAAACAGGAGCTAAGCCCAGAGAGAAACGCAGCCCCGGGAAGAGAGGAACCCCAGAAGCCTGAACCCTGGCAAACGCCGGCAGCTGTCTTGCTCCAACACGTGACAATGAACTTTGGTGAGGGAAGAAACTTGTGCTTTATGGCCTGGTAACTGTAAACTTCTACCCCAAATAAATACCCTTTGTAAAAACCAACACATTTTTGGTATTTCACATTAGCACCCCTTTGGCTGACTAATACAGAATTTGGTACTGAGAGTGGGGTAGTGCTTTTGTAATTACCAAAATGTTGGAATGGTTTTACAAATGGGTAAAGGGTATTTTTTGGAGGAATTGTGAAATGCTTGATGGAAAAGGCCTAGATCACTTTGAAGAGGCTGTTGATAGTAATATGGACCCTAAAGAGACTTTCTATGATGCCTTAAAAGTAAATAATGAAACTACTATTAGAAACTGGAGGAAAGGCGATCCATGTTTTAAAGTTGCAGAAAACTTAAAAAAATTAACTCCTGGTGTTATATAGAAGACAGAATTTAAAAATGGCAAACCGGAGCATTTAGCTAAAGAACTTTCCAAGGTAAACTTGGAGAATGTGGCTTGGCTTCTCCTTGCAGCTTATAGCAAAATACTAGATGAGTGAAATACACTAAGGACTGAACTTTTGGGCACAAAGAAAACGAAAACTAATTCTGGAACTTCCAAGTTTCTGGAAATCAAATTCCCAGATGAAAATGCCCTATTTAAAAACTTTACTAAACTTAAAACTCGTAACTCAAAATTGAAAATGCAGTTATCCAGAAAAGACTTGTGGAAATTCTTAGTGTCTGATGGCTTGAACCCCTGCTTCCTGCATGCTAAACCAGCAAAGTTTTTGAGAGAGCTGTATAAACAAAACCACTGTCAGCTTAAACAAAAGAGGACATAAAAAAAAAAAAAAACTAAAGGAAAAACAGCTTTAAGAAAAAAACCATGGAAGCAAAGATCTAGGATTAAGAAATCTCCTTGGGCCAAAAAAGGAGCCCCACCCATATGTGCAGAGAGGGTGAGTTTTCCCCAGCAGTTAAAGAGGGTAGATGTCCCCACCCAATGTTCGAAAAAAATTTTGCCACTCCAAGGTGCAGGGAGGGTAGAGCACATTCCTCAAAGATTAGGGCGGTTAAAGTCAACACCCCATAAGTCTGAGAGGGGTGTACCTGTCCCCCACGAATTAAAAAAGGCCAGGTAGTCAACCCATTGCTCCAAGAGGGTTGAACCTGTATGCCAAAAGTTAGAGAAGGCCAAGTGGTCAACTCGTTGCTCTAAAAGGGTTAAACCTATATGCCAAAGGTTAGGGGGAATGTTGTCTTCACCTAACTATACTAGGGGGGCTAAAACTCTAACCCAAAGATTGGGTAAGGTGTGGCAATCACCCCAACACCCTTGGAGGGTGAGGTCTAGAGCTTGGTCAACACCCAGATGCTTGAAGAGGGTAAAACCAAAAAAGTGGCCATTGGGCAAGCCTATAGAGAGGGTGGGTCCCCATATAGCCCCAAGGAGAAAAAACCAACGTCTTAAAAATAACTCTCAAACTTTAAAATCAAATAGAAGATGCCCTGCAGTTTTACTAAACTGTAAAAAATCCATAACTCATGTTTAACATTCCAATTTCTTCTTAAAATATTAAAAATGTTTATCCTTTCTCTTTTCATTTATATATTAAAAACAGTTAAATGGTTTTATAAGTTTCAAAGGTCTACAACAAACAAAATTTTGCCTAAAAATGAACTATATTTCTTTAAACTAATTATAATATAATTTTATACTTGCATTGTTACTGATTTCAGTTTTTTTAAATATTATAATATATTTTTAAAATTCAGAGGGTGGAGTGTAACCGTTGGCCAATTTGATGGAATTATGAATTCCAAAAATATAATTAGATCATGCTTGTAAACTAATCTGTTAATCTGGGCATGGTTAGGGTGTTGAGCCCCACCCCTTGGTGGGTGGGGAATCAAATATAAAAGGCAAGACAAAGAACAGAGTTGAAGCAGTCTTTTGAGAAGCAGTTTTGATGTTGGAAAGAAGGCCCCAGGAGAAGAGAAACAATCCGTTCACCTGATCGTCTACAGCTGACCTTGTGGAGGAAACAAGAGCTAAGCCCGAAAAGAAACGCAGCCCCGGGAAGAGAGGAACCCCAAAAGCCTGAACCCTGGCAAACACCAGCAGCTGTCTTGCTCCAACACGTGACAATAAACTTTGGTGAGGGAAGAAACTTGTGCTTTATAGCCTGGTAACTATAAACTTCTAACCCAAATAAATACCCTTTATAAAAACCAACACATTTTTGGTATTTCACATTAGCACCCCTTTGGCTAACTAATACAGATGCTATTATTCAGTTTGACTGTAAAGTTAAATATGGAATTGTTTAGTGCCAATATACAGAAATACAGTTGGTATTTGTATTAACCTTTGATCTTGAGACCTTGCCAAATTCACTTATTAATTCTGAAATTTTTGGTAGAATCTCTAGGATTTTCTATGTAAATGTTCCTCCTGGAGTGATCATAAGCCTTTCCCTCAGCTTCCTGTGAAGTCTCTATGACTTGTGCTGCCTTTGCTTGCCTTATCACGAGAACCTCCTATAACACTGTTAACAGAAGTGAGGGCAGAATCCTTGTCTTTTTCCCAAAGTGGGTGTTCAGCTAAAACACTCTTTTAATTTTTCAGTAGCTGTTCTGGGTTTAAATTATGCATCTTTAAATACCAGAGTTTCACTTTGAACACTTCACACATAAAAACTCAAAATGCTGTACTACCCTTCTCTCACTTGCCCTCTGTTCTTTTACTGCCATAAATTATACTCCTGGATATGTTGCTCTGAAGCAGCCTCTCTGCTCTGGCCAGCTTAGCCCAACTGCTAGTTGATGCTATGTGCTCACCAGGGTCTCCCCTCATGGCAGATTCTATTACTATGTCAGCACTGAGGCCCACATTTTACCAGGGGATGGAATAGAGGGACAGCCAAGGTGCTCCTGCTGGGCCATTTCCAGAGATACTTCGGGCAGTGCCTTGTGCAGGGAGAAGGCTGAGGAAGGGAGTATTTCAGCCAAATCTGTTTTATGATACCCCAGAATAGGAATCCAGGTCTCCCACATAAGACTGAGGCCTCTTTGAGGTTTGGGGACATGGAAGTTATTCATGTCAATGCGTCCCTCATCCCTGAGGGTCCCAGGCCTCATCTATGCCTTAGCAAGCACAAAGATGTCCCTGGCCCTGAAATTAGCAGATGAGGAGAGACAGAGGCATATTTCTGAGAGTTGATCTCAGGGGGTATGGGCTTGGGACATGCTGGGTCCAGGGGACCAACCAGAAGCTCTGAGACTACACACTTCTCTGAGGGACAACCAAACATAGGTCTGGGCATGGGTGGGCTCAACCACCCCCTTTCTCATCCATCATCACACAAGAAGGATCCATAGCCCTCAGAAAGGCATTTTTGGCCTACATAGACAGGATCAGCATGAAAACATATTATCAAAGAATCCAATTAAAATTTGAAGGAAAGGAAAGGAAAGGAAAAGAATTTTTGAAATCACACTCAGGAAAATCACATGCTTGCTAAAGATGTGACAATCTAAGTCAATCTACTATAAGATGAGAAACAAAGATGGAACATTAAAGGGCTGCCTTGATGTTGATGAGGTTCCCAGGGGCTCATGGTTGAATAGTGACTTGCTCTTCCCTCTCAGGTAGGTGCCTACCCAGCAGGAAAGTCCCCCACTTGGCTGATTCCTTCCCAGCCAGACCAGCTGCACCACACATGGTCCTCAACCTAAAGGGCTTCAGGCCTTGCCAGCTGGGGCCATCACTGAAACAAGCCCATCACCTCCTCCCATGGGAACATGGGGCACCCCACTCTCTGGTCATCACAAAGCCTGACTCCCACCATCCGCTGCAGGGTCCCTCTCCTCCTGAGTCCAAGCCCAGGTTGTCCTGCATGGCATGCAGTGTCCTCCTCCCATGGCTGGAAGGACAGGTGCTGACTAAACTGCTGTCAGTCTGAACTGTCCAGTGGCATGTGGCCTGGGTTTTCCCAGCTCATACTATTTAGGGTGGGGATGCCTCCTACACCAGCTGGGTAAGGAGCAGATACAACAGTTGCCTCCATGAACTAGACCTGCTCAGAGCCAGTGCCAGGGATGACTGCTTCAGGCCAGAGGCCCAGGAGGGAGGTTATTGTCTCTCTTCCCCCTGGGGGCCTGGAGCCTTCTCAGGAGCTTCATGAGGTTGACTTACATCATGCAAAAATGGGGGGATTTTGCTCCCTGATATTCCACAGACCCAACCCTAAACACAGGTGTGATGAAAAGCTCCAATGGGGTACAAGAGGATAGAAGAACCCATGGCTGTTCCTGCGGGCTCAGGAAAAACCACCCATTGGAGTTCCCACGAATAGCAGCAGTTCTAGGTACATCCCATCGGTGGCACCTACTTATTCAACATCCCTAGAGCAGTCTCCAGTTTTCCCAGAAAAGGTAGAACTACCAGGACCTTTATCCTTACAGTCCCTCAAAGAGGTTTGCTGACACAGTCTCCAAATTCCCTCCATGTCTAATCCCCTCTCCCTGACATTACACCTGAAGGTGTAGGTCCCAGTGAGTGAGCCTGCTTTGTACCTGGACTTCCCCTGGGACTGTGTCTTCATTCAGCCCTTCCCAAAATAGTGCCTTAACTTTGGAGCCCAAGGAGGTTCAACCAGCCCAAAGTGATGTAGTGAGGAGGGAAGGGGAGATTTTGCTCTGCCTTCCAATGAGCAGCTTCCATGATGTTGAGGGATCATCCATGTGCTGGAACGTCCTGAATCCTCTTACTCAAGAGGAAGCCTAGAAAGGCAGAGGTGCTCTCCTCCAATGGGAAAGGCCAGCACCACAGGCTTTGATTCTATGACACCTTTGTCACATGTAAGAGTTTCACTCTCATCACAAATTGTGATCATGTATGTTGAGTTTCTGTTTAATGAGATTTCAGAAACATTGACTGGGAAATGGGAAATTGGAGGAGAGCCCTCATGAGCTAGAAGACAATTCCAGGCATAGTCTGTGGGCATGAAAACCTTGGGAGCCAACTTACCAAATGAAAGTTATTTTAATAAAAAAGAGGTTAGTGTCCAAGAGCTTGAGCAGCTGGAGGTTTTTGTCCGACTTCCCCATCTACCTGTGTTACTGTGAGAAGCACTGTTGTGCCAATGAAACAGTAATAGGTAGCCTCATCCTTGGGCTGCAGTACAGAGAGGAACAAAGCCCTGCATTAGCAAATGCATCTTTGGCTCCAGAGTAGCAGCTGGGGACCCCAGGGCCCTGGTACTTGTTTGAGTCTGTCTAGTACAGGAGATACCTGGGAGGGCTCCCTGGCTTCTGCTGGTACTAGGATATGACATAGCTGCTGACCCTGATGTCATTGCTCAGGGTGCAGGTGAGTCTCACAGAGGACCCCTGAGATGCCAAGAGGGAGGGTGGCTGCACCAGCACAGGCTGGGAGAGGGAACCTGCTAACACAGACACACATGGGTGCTGAAGCAGGGACCAAAGTGAAGGTCATGAAGGCCTGAATGAGAGGGGCTGACACAGTCTGGGGTGCTTCCCCAGGTGTCTGTGGTCTGTCCCTACCTGTGCAGTAAGAGAAGAGCATGAGGAGGAGAGGAGTCCAGGGCACAGTGGGCACAGCTCCTGTGGCCCACAATGGACATGGGCTGCTCTTATTCCCTCCCAATTGGCCTCAGCTAAGGAGAGGGAAGGTCATGCAAATTGGGTGCCAACTCTTCTCTTCCCCATTTTCCCTGAGTTAGGGTCTGGTGGTTAGAGGAGGCTGATGGGCAGGGCTACCCCATGTGCCCGTGGGGAGAGCTCCAGGAGGAAGCAGCTGCCAGGACACCATATGGGCCTGTAAGCAAGAGGTTCTACCAACCCAGAGAAGACCCTGGTCCCCTGAGAAGAATAGGAGAAAGGCAGGTTCTGTGTGACCCCAGGAGCCCTTTTCCCTTAAACTGTCCAAGAACCTAGATAGCCTGATGAAGACACTTCAGAGCTCTTTCTTCTGAGGCTCTGCTGTGGGGCCTCTGCCTCCAAGCTGAGTCTAATACCCTGGGCAGAAATCCTTGGAAGCTCACTTCCTCCATGCAAACAACTTCTGGTTCCTTGTTGTCCACCAGCCCATGTTGGACCAGACATAACCAATGGCCCCACAGAGGAAAAGGAGGAGATAATCCAACTCAGATGGAATGGGGTAAGGGAGACAGACAAGGAAATTATGGCAACAAGGGTGCAGCAGAGGTGAAGGAAAGTCCCACATCAATGAGGACACCTTGGGCCCAACTCCCCTGGAGCCAGCTGGATGGTTGACCAGCTTTTAGTCCCTGTGCTGCACTCTCAGCTCTCACACAGCACCCTTTGCTGGCCACAAGGCAAACTTCCTCGGGCCACCTCAATGCCTATAAACACACAAGCCTAGTCTACTTCCTTCCACCCATGACTTTCTCCATGTCACTACTGAAGACTGCAGAGCAAAAACAGACTTCCATAGGTCTTGATAGGAACAGTTATGCTGCTCCACAAGGATGTTTGTCTTGATTGAAAGCTTTTCTTACACTGCCTATTACTTGTATCAAAATATCAGTCTCTGTCAACTGTGTGTCTGCAGCTCCAACTTTGTCTGTTTTTTCTAAACACTGAACATGGTGGGCGAGAGGACAATGAAAGGGAGCCACAGGATCAGGCACCCCAGGAATTTGCTGTGTGCTTGTTGGGGTATGTTGCAGAGGCGTTTGGGGCAAAGCAGCTTAAACACCAAGGTGATGAAAATGGGTCACCAGGAGGAGTGGAGTGATCTTGTGGCAGAAAGAGGGAAGGGTCAGGGCATGTGCAAATGCCAGGCAAAGTGGTGGCTGTGCTGCTAGTGACATTGGTGAATGACCACTTGTGGTCAGAGCTGTACCATGTGAGTGTGTGAATGCAGCACCTCCAGAGGGATTAGGAAAGAAAACCTGGCACATATACATTCCCATAGTCAAGCCTTGTTCTATTCATCAACTGTATTGAAAGGGGAGTGGGTGCATGGTGTGTGCATGGTGTGTGCCCCTCTTTACAGCCTCCAATACATTCAGAATGATGTTGCCTCGAGGCATTTGTTAATCCTGCAAGTCCAGGCAATTTAACACATTATTATATTTAATATCACTCAATACTTAGCAGTATTTTCACATGGAATCAAGCACTGGCTTACATAAGTCCAGTTCACAGGTGCACCATGAGTCCCCTGAGACTGGTGAGGCCAGGGAAGGTGGCTGTTGTGTCCCATGTCCCTGTGAGCCTGGAGCCCTGTATGAGCCCTGAGGCTGCTGCTCCACTCTGACCTGTGATAATAAGCCCTGAACTCAGGCTTAAGCCCAGGGAGTTTCAGAGATGCTGAGATGTTCTCCTGGAGCCAGAAAATAGATCCTGGCTCCCAAGGGCTTGGTTGTTGCTTCTGTGGATTGGGGCTTGGGGATTAGGCCCCAGGGCTGCTGCAGACAAAATGCCCCTCAGTGCAGACATTTTTGCTGTGTCCAACACAGGTGACCCCGTTGTTTGTCTCAGGTCCTTAGAGCATGTGTGCCACTGACCCACCCCACCTGGACACAGTCCTGGAGGTCTGTGGCTTCTCAGCATTAACATCAAATCCCTTCTTTCTTGGCTTTTATTTTCTTATTTTTCAGGCCACAAAGGGAGGAGGCTCATTCATAGAAGCAGAGAGAGGTTTGTGGCTCACTTCCTCCTGGTCCTGAGGCCCTGAGTGAGCACTTAGACTGTCCTCCCATATCTGGTAGTAACAGGCAGCCTCATCCTCAGGCTGGGACCTAGAGATGAGCAAAGGTGCTGTGTTTGCCAATGCCTCTTTTGATCCAGAGAAGCTACTAGGAAACCCAGATCCCAGGTTCTTGCTTGAGTCTGTGTAGTAGAAAAGGAGAAACTGGGGAGAGCTCCCTGGCTTCTGCTGATACTAGTATATGCTTTTTCTTATAATGTTGATGCCACTTCTCAAAGTACAGGTGAGTCAGGTGGGAGTTCCTGTGGAGACAGAGAGGGAGGGTGGCTGCATCAGCACAGGCTGGGAAGGGAACCTGCAGACAGACACTTATGAGTGATGGACAGACACCAGGGTAAGGCCCTGAGATTTGAGCCAGCCCCTGAGGCCTGTGCAGTGGGAGAGAAGCACAAGGGGGAGCAGAGTCCAGGCCATGGTGGATAAAGCCCCCAAGGCCCCAGGTCTAGAGCTGGGCAGCCAGAGGCCTTTTTATCCCTCCATACTGGACTCATGGCAGAGAGGCTAAGCAGGCAAATATATCCCCTCACACTTGGGTTCCCTTCTATTTGGACTGATTTGGGGCCTGTGGACAGAGGCCTCATATGGACAGGGATGCTCTGAGGTTGCTTATTGGAGGGAACCCGTGTGAAGTAACCACTGATGGACTATCCAGAGGGTTGAAAGCAAGAGACTCTTCTGAGGTCACTGTTGTTGATTCCCCATCAGGGCGCTCAGGACCAACCAGACTTAAGTCAATGGGACACTAACCCATCTGGGAGCTCCCTCTATAAAAAGCCCTCACACAGCCCCCACAGTGACCCCTGCCAGTCTCATGAAAATGTTTAGTTTCCACAGTTCTTTGTCTTTTGACTATTTCAACATTTTATATAAACTCTCACATATGAATAAAGAGAACTGGGTGCCAATCCCTGGGGTCAGACCCAATAGTACAAATATCAGCGTGTGTTCTGACTTTATGACTGGCTTATGAGAGAAAACTCAACAAGAAATAAACAATGCACCATGGTACATGGAAAGTGCTGGGAGTGAAAAGTGTGGACAAGAGAAACTCCCAATAGTTGAGGCCTTTAAAGAAGGTTTCTCAGATAGTATTTTGACCCATGGTGAATGAGTGGGTGTGGAGCCCACCAGGGAGAGAAGGAGGGAATGGCCTTCTGGAAGGGAAAGGATTTTACAAGGTTCAGATTCATGAAGGTCAAGGCAGGTCCCAAGGATGGCAAATCATTTGAGGTGATGTTTTGTTTGAGAGCTAAGGAGGAAGTGAGAGAGTTGGAGATACAAGGGTGATAGTGAGGGCACCAAGAAGGAAGTAGGAGGGGAAGCAAGAGGGAGAAAGGAATTTTCATTGGCTTAAATAATCCATTTCAAAACTGTTTCTGGGCTGTTAATTAAATTTCTGATTCTGCAACAGCCTAAGACTTTTTAATTTTGCTTTAAAATGTATTTCAATAGCCAGTGGTGTAAGTCTCCTTTGTTTTTCATTAATTTGTAAACTTTGCCAGGATATTCCTAGACCTAGCAATTTCCATATAGATATTTGAAAATGTGTACATTTCCCAAGGTCCAGATCTGTATGCCTTCAAATACATTAATTATATCAATAAATTTAATTAGCATAATATTCATTTTTTTCCATGTTAAGTCACTATACCCAACACCAGGTCTTGTTTAATGCCCATGGGTGGAATTTTAATTTTTTATCAGAATTAATAATAGAGTTTAATTATTAAAGTTCCTGGATAGGAAGGCAACATAAAAAATTCTATTTCTATTTTCTAGAAGTAAAAAAAAAATTTAAAAAGGTATCATTTCAGTAACATAAAAAACTATCAAATACTGAGAAATATATCAAATAAAAGATATGTTGCTGTAAAACTTCTCTGCAGATCACCATAAAACTTTCCTGAGAGAAATTAAAGAAGATCTTAAAATTATAAATTAAAATTTTATTTTACAGATAGTGACTGCCTCCATTCTGTGCATGTGGTGTGTTTATAAGGAGAAGGGGCTACAAAGAAGCTCTATCCAAGTCCTAGGTCCCAGTGGAGGGGCCCCTGATAAGGCATCAGAAGCCACAAGCAGGACCTGGTGTTCATCTCCAGTGGTGACCAAGTGATGGACATGCTCAGAAGAGAGCTTCTTGAACAGAACTGAATCTCACATTTCACAGCCTGGAGCCCTGGGTAAGACCTGGCTGAGCCCTGGATGAGCATGGTACTTGCAGAATTAACCAGACCCTTGTAGCTTAGGAGGCTGGCATGGGTAGGTTGGTCCCATTCTGCCTACTTCACTGTATATAAAAGGAACTTGTTGCTGATCAAGGTTTTCCTGCCTGTGTGTAGGGGTGTGGACTGATTGCATCCATGTGTCTAGCTAAAGTGAGCCAGCCCTGGGAAGGCCTGAGACCCATGACTGTGCAAACTTAATAAAAATAGCACAGCAGAATCCTTAGTAAAGCAAAAAAAAAAGTCAAAGCACAATGAGATAACACTTAATGTGCATCAGGTTGATAATCTTCAAAAAGATAGACAAGAACAACTATTATGAGTTGGTAACAAGATTTAGAATCATCTTACATGCTGGTGAGAAAGGAAAATGGAGCAAACATTTTAGAAATTACTCTGTCTGTTTCTGACAGGGTTAAATACAGAGTTACCATTGACCCAGCAACCCCATTAATCGGTATTGACCCAAGGGAGAAGGAAATATATGCCAAAGAAAAATGTATATGCAAACACCATAACAACAATATGCATAATAGCCAAAAGAGGTAAACAATCCAAAATGTTCATCTGCTTGTGAATGGATAAACAAAATCTGGCCTATCCAAACAAAAAGAGTACTGCAAAAGTGGTTAAGGTTGGACATAATATATAATATATATAATATATATATTACTGCAATGATGACAAATACCATAGGATCATGCTTATATGAAATACTTAGAAGATAAAACTTCATAGAGACACCCTCTGCTCATGTCTGTCACAGGCCATCAGGGTTGGCCAGTCTCACTGAGCAGGGGCAGGTTTTTGTCTCACTTCCCCATGTCTCTGGAGCACTGTTACCACTGATGCTTGTGTCCTATGTTGAAAATAAATAGACAGCATTGTCATCAGGCTGGAGGCCTGAGATGCTCAGGGAAACTGTATTGCCTGACCTGGAGTCAGATAATGAGCTGGGATCCCTGAGGGCCAGCTAATTCCAAGCATCACAGTCCTGGGGGTGCCCCCTGGGAGCTGCTGGTACCAGCCTGCTCTATAGGATCCAACGTTGTTATTGTTTCCACTGCAGGTGAGGGTGACCTTCTGACCAGCAGACCTGAAACCAAGGCCTCCTGGGTCAGCCCTGACTGTGCCCAGGACCCTGGAAGAAGGAGGTGGAGACACAGAGGGTGAGTCTGGGGCTACTGCCCACACAACATTCCCAAATGAAGGGGGGAAATGGGATCCCGGGTGTCTCCACACAATCCCCTCTTCTGCATCCCAAGACCAGTCACCTGGGCAGAGAGTGAGGAGGATGAGGAGGAGAGGGGTCCAGGCCATGGTGGAGATGCCCCCAGAGCTCTGCTTCCCAGAGCTCCACAGCTAAGAAGCACAGCCATCAGGCTCTCTTATCCTTTCCCCTCATTTAGGGGGAGAAAGGATGCCTTTATGCAAATTATTTCTCCTCCCCTTGTTTGACACTGGGCCTCAATTTGGTGCAAATAGTATATGGGTGTGGCTTTGGGAGACACTCCTGGGACTGGTGGAGGTTATAGCTGCAAGAGTCATCCTGTCACATGCACAAACTCCACAAAAGATACCTGAATTATCTTCAAGGCCTGCAAATTGTAAAACTGAATGTCTTCTTGCATCTCCTCTATATAAACAACTCCATGCTAATTAAACTAGAACCAGCAACCATCCTCTGGCCCTGTTTTATGTCACAGCCCCCCAAACCCTCTTCCTTACCCAGGTCCAACCCCACTTTACTCTCAATCAACCTCCAAGATGCAGCTGGACAGTTATTGACAGAATGCCACAGTGAGTCTGTTTCCCTCCCTAGACACACACAGACCTTCAGAGACTCTACTTACCCATTTAAGGTTGGACATCTTAATAATCTGTCCTCTACATGTCTCACCAGCTCTCCAGTCTTATCTCAATGAGTCTACTCTGGAACCCTTCCTTCCTTCCAGAATCCAATGTGTAGGCCAAATGCAACTTGTGCATCCATTGGAGTGATCCATGAGCCATCTTTGACTCATACTCTTACCTTTCATTAGAACATTCTGTCCCTCAGCTTCCATTAACTCACTCCTACCTACCTCCTTCCTTCCTCTTCTACAAATCCCAAGTTAGATCCCCTCATATTGCTTAGGCTTTGTTCCTCCAACTTCCCACCCATCCTTATCAACACCCCCACATGGGCAACTTCCCTACACAAGGGTTCCTGATTCACTCTTTAGATCTTTTTCAAAACTCCTGTTTAGTGCCCAGTAACAACAAACTGAGATAGAGCCATAAAGAATCAGATGACACATGTTTGATTTGTTTTAATTAGGTCATGCTTTATAATGGCTTTCAGGTGAAAATTGGTTCACCTCCAAACCCAGAGGAAATTTTCAGCTTGGATGGTCCCACAGTACCCCCTGCTGGAT